>CAJDYZ010008670.1:3741-20536 GCA_903986555.1 Heterotrigona itama
ACGAAATTTAGAGGCCACGACAAAAGTTCTCCGCGCCGGTGAATAAAATATGCGCCCGACGAAACCAGTCCGCCGGTACACGAATTGCCGGTGAATCAAAATTAAGCTGCTCACCCCGATTGCCAACAGAGAAAGAGAGAGAGAGAGAGAGAGAGAGAGAGAGAGGAAGGAAGCAACTGCGACAGCGATGAGGAATTAAGGGAAACAGAGGGGAAAACCTTCTGGAGATTAGACCGAAGGGACGAATAAAATTCTTGAATGGACGATTAGGTTTGGGAACGCTATTCTTCTTCCAGTTGGAATCGAGGTCATCCTTTCCACGTCGAACACGTCTTCTTTCATTGTCTTCTATCCCTGGGCATCGCCCCGCTTTTGGATCATTGATGAAATTTCTAACAATCTGTACCTATTATCGGTGGGTTCGATGTTCGAATTTTGCGCGGGCGTGCACTTGATAGACCAAAGTCATTCGCGAGCAATTGCTCTTGTTTCCGGTATAAGGTTCTCCCTTATAATGGATCGTAGTGTGATTTAAGACATTCTGAAGGTCCGCTTCAAATGAGTGAAAATCTAATTGAAACTCTTTATATAAAATTCTGATTATTTCATGTCTGTTTCTTTACGTAATTATTGATTTTTGTAGTAATTATCATGTCGATATATTATATATTATGATACTATATATTATATATTATATACTATGATATATGACTATTGCATTGATTCGTAATTATTGATTTTTGTAGTAAAAGTCAGATTTTGTAAGCGACCTGAATAGAAATTCAAGTGTCATCTCTAAATTCAATAATAATTGTATTTAAATAACAGAAATACTGCAAAAATATTTGTCAATATTTTATATTCGATACTGTCTCAACCATGAAAAGCGAGAATCAGTGATTCCTTTATCTACTTTCTGTTCGATGATTCAATTCAATTTAACGTCGATTGCCTGAAGAATGCGTACTTTCCATACACATTTTTTGTAAACAGGAAGAAACTTAAAATATGGACTCATCTTGCTCATAAAAATTGCGACGAACTCTCTACTTCCGACATTTTTCGATCTATCGATAGGCTGAAACCTTCATTTACAATTTTTTCTTTTTTCTCGTCTTCTTCATTATCGTGTTCACTCGGGATGTGACAATTTCAGAAAATTTGAAAAAAAAAAACTGAAAAATATATCGATCAAATTGCATCGATCTTGCAAATGCATAGCCAAGTTACGATCATTTGTAACATCTTCCTCAATCCCGTATTCTTCACTTTGCCTCGGATTGTTTTATTCAAACGACGAATGAATCGCAGGGGTCGAGTAGACTGCATAACAGAGATATTTCGGGCACGCTGATTGAACGAAAGAGGTGATAAGGAATTTTCGAATTTTCCGGGGAAAAGGTCGTGGATCATAGGCCAAGATTACACCATAGGCGATTCGCTCGGCTGCTTGTTTACCCGCATAATATCTTACATTATTGACAAGCTTGATTATCATAAGCATACTTTGCGGTGTCGGAAGCTAAAATCTCCCCCCCTGGAGGAAACGAGGAGGCGAAGCTTGTTTCGTAGTAGCTCGCTAATATATTTATTAAGAACTCTCTCTCTCTCTCTCTCTCGCCACGAGAATCTCTCCTTTTTCTTCACCCTCTTCTCCTCTCCTTCTTTTCCCACTTAAACCGATCCCGAGTCCCTGGCATCCACGGGGAAAAGCCGTATCGTCCACCGTGAGAGTTACGTGTGTCACGAACGATTCCGGTTATTACTATCGATAGCAGAGCCGGATATCCGACGCTGCTTCCTATCCGATGGATAAAAGACAAAAGGTTGCGAGAAAGAGAGAAACGTACAGATAACGATCGAACAGAGTGACGTTATACAAGGTGGCCCCGTATAGTCCATTTCCCATGGAGGGAAAATAAATGTGGCTTTCGTTTTTTTTTTTTTTTTTTTTTTTTTTTTTTAATACAAAAACAAAAACTTTGTACTTTAGCGAGACAGAGATATGAACGTAGAAAAGAAAATAATTTTAACCGTCATCTTTTCTCTTCTTTCTTCATGTAAAATTATTAGACGTAGGGAATTGGTTTGGTGCGTTCGTGTATTGAATTTCTGAAGTAAACGTCGAATGAATAAATAGAATGAATAAATAGATTGTAGATCATTTCATACGTGCTCCCGTTGTAAATTTGAAAATTATCAAATGAAGCGTGCAAGACGAACTCGTTTTACAGCACGGGATAATTTAGAATTTTCTGTCGAAAATGACGAAACAAGGCCAATAAATAAATGAGGGGGTTGTTTAAAAAAGTGATCGATTTTTACAACCAATTTACAAGTAAATTGACCATCTCAACTGATTACTGAATAAGACGATTCACAAGAAATGGGATAAAATGATTCTACTGATTTCTAATGAATACGATCTTGGCGTTTATTTCTTTCATTGACTTTCTTGATTTACTGTATAACCTATAAAAAAAGAAACAAAAAAATCATAGTTCGTTAAATGAGCTTTCGCACACTTTCGTTACTGAGTTGACCTACAACAGTCAAATCATGATTATTCATCCATAATCCCGCAGCTAGCATACATATGCAACAGACGATCGTCTAAAATCTTTTCAGTACGTTAATTTGTCGCCTGAAGTATGGCCATGTATCTGCGGATCACTGTGCACAGTGGTGTAGTTATACGCCTGCTCGTACGTCCTGGTCGCAACGAGCTTTGTTATTTGGCGCAGCCAGGTGGCGGAGAGGAACGATTGGTGGTGGTGGACAGGACAACGAAGCGGGGGTGGGTGGGATTAGGTGGGCCGATTCACTCGACCTGGCGAAATCTTCGGCAACAACAGACAGGGAGAACTGGCTGGATATATTTGTGACCCAAATTGCACGGAGGCCTTCGTGCATCGCAGCCGGCAGCCGGCCAAGCTTCGTTTGTGGTGGAATGCGAGCGAGTCGAACGGGGGTTGGACGACGAGAAGGAACACGAACGAGCGGTGGACAGGGAAGAGGGAGTGAGCTGACGAAAGGGTGAGCAGGTGAGGAAGCCGGGAGAGGGAGAAAGAGCTTTCGCGAAAGGTTTAGCTAGCTCCGCCCCTTGCCAATGGCAAGGCACAAGGGTTCGTTTGTCTTGGGGTGCGCTGGCCAATATCAACCTTGCCCCGGATGCGCAGCCTCCAAGGTGGACCAATCGGTAATGACGCGCGGGAAAACGCGTTTTCCCGCGGAAAAACTTTTTGTCGCCGAGCGTTTCCCGCGAGCCTCAACCATCCCTCGCGATCCACGCTGAAACACCTTTGTTCCTTGCGGCTACGCGTGCTAGCTGCCACCCTCTTCCTTCCTCTTCCTTCTCCTTTCCCATTGATCCGTTCCCCCGCGGTTATACTGGCCATCCTTCGACTCGTTCGTCGCGCCCCTTCCGTTATTTCACGTTCCATTTCCTCTCTCGCCGCTTTCACCAGCTTATTTCACTCTCCTTTGACAATCAGCGATGAACGAGTAAATGGAAGTGATACGACCAGTTTCTCTACGTTCCCCTCTAACTGCACTATGTTGCGACGAATGACTATAATTCTTCACCCTTGTGTTGTTCAGTTATTTATTCAGTTATGAAACTCGGAAAAATTAAAATACAAGGTATAAAAAGAAGTTTGTAACAGTGAACACGAAGTTCTTCATTTATTTATTCGCTCTAGAAAATTTAGGGCGTCTCTAAATTTTCTAGAGCATCTCTAAATTTAGGAATCTCTAAAAGAAATAACCAGGTTGTCTATTGAATAAATCTTTCATCTGCAACGCTGTCCTATTACATAAGTTTCATCCTTGTGTTGTTCAGTTATTTATTCAGTTATGAAGCTCGGAAAAATTAAAATACAAGGTATAAAAAGAAGTTTGTAACAGTGAACACGAAGTTCTTCATTTATTTATTCGCTCTAGAAAATTTAGGGCGTCTCTAAATTTTCTAGAGCATCTCTAAATTTAGGAATCTCTAAAAGAAATAACCAGGTTGTCTATTGAATAAATCTTTCATCTGCAACACTGTCCTATTATATGTTTAAACTGTAATGAACTTGACCTTTAATGAATTATGCTACAGAAATGCACAGGCAGCTAGGACTGCGAAATTTCGAGCGAGTGTGATACAGAAATTACTTTTCAGTTTATTAGAATTCAAAAATGAAGGAAAGTTTGTAAGCTTTTACTTAAATTTCTATAAATAATTGCCAATTAACCACTCTCGCCCACTTTTTATCATTCAATTAAATTAAAAAACTGTCTTGATTGCTATTTATTATTTATTATTATCTGAGTCGCACAAAGTCGTTTAATAATAATTACAGTATGGGATAAAACGAGTCACCTCTTTCGCCTTCATTCATTGAATTCTCATTGCTGAAATACACAATATTTATTACACACACACACACATACTCATATACACTAGTCTTGGGTGTCTAGAATACACGTATACACAACGAACGTCTATTTCGATAATTTTATGCTACTTTATGAGAGATTCTTGCACATAAATTTTATACCTTCGTCCGTAGAGCATGAGGAGGAAATGTATGAGCGTCACATGCATTATTATACCGAACAACTCCGTGTAGGCAAGCACGTGCCTTCTTTCTCCAAGGAAGTTTCGTACAAAACAAAAAAAAAAGAGAGAAAAAAAAATATCGAAAAAGTTATTGCATCCGATTTCCCCCTGTCTCGACGCTTTGATGTATCTCCGCGAAGTTCATGATCGATTGCTGCGTAATTACGATCGTCGTGTGCATTATTTAAATGCGAGGTACGCAGATGTCTCTTTAAAACACACCGAGCTACGTGTACTACTACTGTACGCCGATGCGCACGAATTTATAACTTTTTCGTTATTAATTGTTATTAGCATCGTGCTTTATGCCGTCGAATTCACTGCGGGGCTCACGGAACGTTGGCTATCTCTGCATCTGGAATAAAATAATGCCGGGAACGAAATTGAAAATTATGAAAATATTTCACGATATGGCGATGCGAGCGGCGAGGTATTTGTGTATTCGCACCCTTGGGAAAATGTGAACATCTATGACGCGCCCGTTTTACGAATCTCGTGTAATTTTATCAGATATCTGTGCATTAAAAGTGGAAACCGTTGCGACTCTTAACAAGTGAGTATTGAACAATGGCAGAAATTCGCGTGTTTTCTAGCGTTTTGCGAGATTCTTGAAAAATTCACTCGCTGTTTATTTAATAAGTTTAAATATAACGTATCGTACTTAATAGTCATAGTACTTATTAGTAGTACTTAATGAATAATGGTAATAAAGTAGCTTAATAATAAGAGAATTATACGATTTAACATTTCACTCTCAACTGTTCAGTTCTATTACATTAATCGTATCCTCGCCTTTGTTTTCGAAGTCGTTTGTTTTCTTCTTTTCTGATTAACCGATGATGTTCAGTGAGACGTATCCTTGAGAAGATAGAATTCCTCAGATGACGAGCAACGATTGAAAAATGTATCTCCGCAGGGCGGGAGAGGGGGGAGGGGATTAATTTTTTTGGAATTGTCACGCAAGAACGGGCCGGCAAATTACTTTTCGTCAATGGCCAGAGAGAATACGTTCTCTCGATACGTTTACAAAAATCCGCTTCACAGATGGAATACCTTCTCAGGAAATAGCCTGCCGCTCGTACCGTTTTCCCCCCCAGCCGGAGTTTGTCCGTAACTCTGATTACAGCGCGAAGCATCCAATTTCATGGACGTTATTTATGTTCGCTTCTTTTATGAGTGATTTCATTAGCAGAAGATACGCAGCGGAGTAAGCAAACGTTTTCACGAACGCCCGCTGGCTGGCTGGCTGGCCTGGCGACTGTCGCGTAAATTAACATTGAAATCCGCCGGTCGAGAAGACGCACCTTAACGTCGGCGAAGATTTCAAATTTTCTATAAAAGCGGTACGCTGCCACTATTCACCATGAAGCGCAGCGTTCACTTGTCTATTAAAAGTTCCATTCGAGCCGTAACTTTTGATCTGCGCGCGGCCGATTAAAATATAAAATTCTCGCAAATGTACAAAAATCAGAAGGGAAGCATGATTGGTATATTTTCGTTTGACTTGAACGTATTTTTCAATAATAATCGAGACTAATATTTTAATATTACAGTATTGGTCTAGTAACAATTTAGTAATTATTGTCTTTGCTCACCTGGCTTCTATCATACAATAATGTAATGCAAGTTATTACATTATTTTCGTTTAAGATACGATATTATTCAACAGTTTACATCTTTCATATTAATTTAATAGTATTTATTTTATGCTCTCGTTTGATATGATTATTTAAACGACGTAAGAAGATACGAAAATAATTTCGATAGCTATAATTATTTAATCACTCCTTGACACTGAAATGTTGAAATTTCTTCGAATATTCGGACAAATTCGCGCACATTCGCAATGTTCACTTTCTCTATCGATAAACCGGCAATTACGTTTGCTTTCCGATCGAAAGAATGCCATCGAATGAAAGTACATCCGTGTGATAGAGCAGCCGAGCAATTTTACAAATGAAACAAATGCAGAGGACGGAAATGAGAAGACCAGGAACAGCCAATTCCCGTTTGACTGCTTTGTCGTGAGGTTTCCTTTACAAGATGTTGAAACGAGTACACCGTTTGCATCCGATACCTTAACTTTATTACATTCTTCTATTACTGCAATTATCGTTTCGATATAATATTGACAGCAACGCTACACTCGACAGCACGTCTATCATATTTATACACGTGGACATTTATTCCTTTCGTCGTACAAACTTTGATAGCTGTCTTACTTAACGGAGCGTACCGATTAAGCAGAGAAGCAAGAAACAGTTACGTACAAAAGAGAGTCACGTGCAAAGGAAAAGTAGATCATGTGTGTATTCGATAGCAGAAACAAACGAAGTCGGCGACAGAAGCAAACGAAAGTCTGCTTGTAAGTAGTTCGAGCAGGAAATAATGTCTTCAGTGGAACATGTCCACGCGTAGTCAGACGTCTCGATTGTCGCGACTTTTCCTCGTCGGTTCAGTGAACCAATCTTCGTATTTGTTGTAGAATGCTTTTATCGGTTGCATTTAATTCTTTTTAGAAATGAAAAGCTGTTGTGTCATTGGTGTAGTTAAGATTGTTAAATTTCGTCTCTCTTAAAACTGGGCTCGTTGCGTGTGTATTTATATATATATATATTACATTTGTGTTTCTATTTTCATCTCCGTCATAGTTCTATCATTATTGTGCAGCGAGAAGTTTCAATTAAAATTAACATTTAAAATATTCAAGACAGTTTAATTGCACGTTGAAAATTGATATTCTTACATTAATTGGTGAAATCATTTAATTACGTGTTTTAATTAATACGTAATATGTGTTTCATATATTTTTCATACACATATTTCAATGTTTTTAATACAATTGTTTAATATAATTAAATATAATAATATTAATATAATATATTAGACAATAATACAATTATTTAACATAATGTTTAATATAATAATATAATAAAATTTGACCAAATACAGTTTTAAAAGTCACTCAATCTTGATGTTTGGTACAGAAAGCAAATAATTAAATGAATAAATAACTTCGAAGAATGAAATCAATTTGTAACATTAAAGGAATGATGAAAACGCCGTGTACACTACAATTTCAATTATTAAATTGCGAAAATTTATGTTGTTATATTGTAGGAAGTTCGAAATTACAGAAATCTACGAAATATTTATACTAGAAATACTTGTTGCAATATAGACAAAGCAAATCTTCCATGTAACATAATTCCTTTAGTTTCGTTGTATGTGAGTTTGCACAGTCACGAAGACTATAACTCTAGTTACAGTTCGTTAGACTTATTAAAATATGAAGAATGATAATCATTTTTTTAGTTCGCTAAAAACAATGAAAATTAAGAAAGATTTAAAAAAAAAAAAAGTATAATATATAATTGACACAGGACTTCCTTTATTACTCAAGTAAGTAATGAATCGTGTAATGTAGATGAATAGCTGGTCATGGATTTCAGTTCTCGTAAACAAAACTCTAGGAATATGAAAATATTAAAACGATATTTTTCATAGAACAGAGCGAGTATACGACCGATCGATTATTTCTATGTTACGTTGTAGCGCCGTATACGCCAATCAAAATTTGGAAGTCACTGTGATAAATTCGAGTTGGTGTAAAGCTTTGCTATTTAATAGCAGCAGAGAATGTTATTTTTAACAGGTTTCGGTGAAATCGTTCGATCGTGATGTAAATTTACGGCGATCTTAAATTCAATTCTTTGTCCTCCGCGGAACGAGTGTAACACACATACGTATACACGCGCGCGCGCGCGAGCCCAATCGTTTTATCTGCTACACCGTGAACTATGCATATGCATAGCTGCTGTGTCAGATTTCAAACATTTTTCAGTGAACCTTCTTTAACCACGATAACGTTCGAAACATGCGGCAAAAGTTAGTAGATAACAGAAGGTTCCTCCAGCGGTTTTAATTTATTGTTTGCATCGACCATCGACCAAACAAACAATACCAGCTGATACTGAAGCATAAATTTCCATGCTGGAAGTCGGCGGATTTTGAAAGGATTGTTTCCAACAAAGTTGGAGCGCATTTTGCTTCGGGATGAAATAGAAGCTAAAAATTTGAAACGATGAATTATAAATGACTACTATGCTACAAATAACTTATCATTGTTATTTTGGAGATCGACTTTGTTCAGCGTGTGATATTAATAAATCGTTTACAAATAATTTCTCATTCGAGTAAACTGACAATTATTTGACGCTATGATTACTCGTTAACAGTGTACAGTTGGTGTACAAATTGTTAAAAAGGTGTTTGAATGAAAATTTATTTAAGCACAGAGTTAAAAGTCAAGCAATGAAATGAAGCAACAAATAAATCTAGAGAAAAATTATTTTCATGTTCAAGTAAACTGGGCAATAGTTATTTGAAGTAAATCAAAATATATTACTCAACTCATTAATTGAATGAGTAAATTAGTAAATTTTTATAACAAAATTACCGTGTTACCAAGCACTTTCAGTATTATAAAAATTTGTGCCTCAAAAAGTTAAACAGAAAATAAAGTTGTGTAAATGTAGTAGTAATACAGTAGTAAAACAAAGTTGTATAAATATAGTAGTAGTATAGTAGAGTAGTATAAATGGAGTATACTAGTAGTAATATAGCAGTAAAATAGAGTCGTATAAATATAGTAGTAGTATAGTAGTATAGTATGGTAGTATAAGTATAAGATAGTAGTAGTAATATAATAGTAAAATAAAGTTGTATAAATGTAGTAGTCAATACACTGTGTGTATGTACATATTTTCCTGTAATATGTACATTCCATGTTTCACAGTTTTCAAGTCCCAAAGTTTTGATAAAAATACGAAAAGCTAAAAAATTCAACAGTACTTACTACTTGTTTGTGTGCATATTTTGAACGTGTATTGATCTCAGTTTGTACCTCATTAAAATGTAATTTGCGTTTTTACGCTGCACGTCCGGCACTAAAATTTGAAAAGTGAAATTAGGAAAAGATACTATGAAACAACAACTTTGGTACTTTAATACCAAGTGAGTATAAATTCTGAATGAATTTTGCTTTTCAAAGTTTTCTAGTTCCTTGGAAGTTTTCGGAGTTGGATTTGTCTGCGAGTTGTAAAATTATAATATCGTAAATTGTATACGATATTTAAATATAAAATAAAGTTACCGCTAAAAATTATTACTAGTATATTGTTATTATCTGTTGATACATTTAATTACTCGTTATATATTTTAAATACGAATTACAAGGAAGTAGAAACAATTTAATCATGGCCACTTTTATGAAACCTAACCTAAATCGACAAATATTTTTAATTATTTACAGAAACATTCGATAATACTGTACTAAGTTCTCAGTTTGATAGCAATTTTATATATTTGAACCTACTTTTATGAAACCTAACTTAAACCTAACCTAACTTTTATGAAACCTAACCTAAACTGACAGATATTTTTAATTATTTACAGAAACATTCGATAATACTGTACTAAATCCTCAGTTTGATAGCAATTTTATATATTTGAACCTACTTTTATGAAACCCAACCTAAACCTAACCTAACTTTTATGAAACCCAACCTAAACCTAACCTAACTCTTATGAAACCCAACCTAAACTTAACTTAAACCGACAGATATTTTTAATCATTTACAGAAACATTCGATAATACTGTACTAAATTCTCAGTTTGATAGCAATTTTATATATTTGAACCTACTTTTATGAAACCTAACTTAAACCTAATCTAAACCGACAGATATTTTTAATTATTTACAGAAACATTCGATAATACTGTACTAAATCCTCAGTTTGATAGCAATTTTATATATTTGAACCTACTTTTATGAAACCGAACCTAACTTTTATGAAACCTAACCTAAACCTAACCTAAACCGACAGATATTTTTAATTATTTACAGAAACATCCGATAATAATGTACTAAATTCCCAGTTTGATAGCAATTTTATATATTTGCATGTGAAACTTATATAGTAATGTTAGTTTGTACGAATATTTTATTTTATTGTGCGTGCCAACAGATCGCTATCACAAATCTAATAAATCAATCAACGAAGTGATAGACCTACGTATAGTGATTTATAATATAATCATTATTATTAACATTAAAAATAAATTAATGAAATATTGAACTTGCACGTCCAGACTTTTATACCGAGGATTTTATACATATTTCGAGAAACACAAAATGCCGCATTACGAAAATTCCTAATAATCAGAGCGAGGCATCTCGTTATCTCAGTGCTTGGCGAATGCATTCGCACGGCTATTTATTTAGGAGTTTCGACTAAATCTTCCGTCGCATCCGGCACAAAGACATGGAAAGAACTGTTCGATAACCGGAGAGAGCCAGAGCCCGAGCTCTTTGTGCGCGAAACAAAAGAAGTCTATCTCTAATCCCACGGGATGTTTCTTAACTACGGGAGGCAAATGAAGAAGATAATGTCTGAGGAAGAGAACGGCAGCTTCCTTTTTGGGCTTGACCTCCGTGAACGAAAAGCCCCTCTGGCCTTTGTCTGCAAAATTAAATGATAAAAACACGTCGTACTTCCGCGTCACCTGGGCTACGTCCCTCTGTTCACCTTATTTCTCGCGTCCTTTCGCCTGCCTCCTCTCCTCATCCTCGTTCTTCTGTTTTTAATAAGAGATCTCACCGAAGCGCGAACAGTTCCTTCTGTTCGTACCTTCGCCATTTGCCAGATACTTTCGCACGCACTCTGCTCACCTCGTTTCTTTCACACCGAATTACAAGTTGGTGCACAGACGAAGATTGACAAAATTCTGTGCTATTGATAATGCTCGCTGAGCTTATGAAGGGAGCTCAGAAAAATATAAGATTCGTATTGCACTTGGTTCGTATTGGGATGAGTTTATTAATTCGTTAATGAACAATTAGGTCATTGCGTCTCTTACAGTCAGATTTCAAATGCACGTATGTAGAATTAAGCAAAGTAGTCTCTACGCCACTTTACGTACATTTTATTAGTCATTTTGTTTCCATATTTCAAATTTAATAAGAGATCTCACCGAAACGTGGAGAGTTCCTTCTGTTCGTATCTTCGTCCTTTGCCAGATACTTTCGCACGCACTCTGCTCACGTCATTTCTTTTACACCGAATTACACCTTTGCTGTCCAATTTGGTGCACAGACGAAGATTAACAAAATTCTGTGCTATTGGTAATGCTCACTAAGTTTATGAAGGGAGCTCAGAATAATGTAAGATTTGTATTGCACTTGGTATTGGGATGAATTTATTAATTCGTTAATGAACAATTAGGTCATTGCGTCTCTTACAGTCAGATTTCAAATGCACGTATGTAGAATTAAGCAAGGTAGTCTCTACGCCACTTTATGTACATTTTATTAGCCATTTTGTTTCCATATTTCAGATTTGGATAAGAATTATGAATTCGAAGCTGTTACAATTTCTTCATTAATTAATTAAATTGGGTTGAAAAGTTTCAACGCACTTTTTCTTATATTATAAGCTCACAGAAGAGAGTATTGTAGGTAACGTTACAATGCTTCTTCTTCAATTGGGGCCATGTTTATTACGAAAATGTCCCTAAGGGTTTTTCTCACTGACTGTATTTATTTCTAAAACAACGAATGTTCCTATCAACATGACAGACGTCTAAAAATTCATCGATCCTATTGGCATGAATAATACTAGAAAACACCACGTAATAAAAGAATGAAGAATTTGTAAAAATCGAACGAGCTTCGATCCTGCAAAAGGAGATCGATATTCATTCACTGGAGCATGGACTTAAGCGCATGAGAAAAATCACAATCTACTCGTCAGGGTCGAGAAACAGAACCTGATTCAAAGAAACAAACGCCATCGTCCCCCAAATATCGTTTGTCCAACGCGTAATGAAAACGACATTTCGCATTCGCCTGCGCGTTAAACAATCTCTCAGAGCAACGAAAGGACGCCGGCTTTAATCTATAACCCTATAAAATTTTCCTCGCAGGCCCTGTGTCGTGCACCAACCAGCAACGGGGCAGAGGCAGGGGAGGGTTATATTGAAAGTTTTATGAAAAATGGTAGAAGACCAGAGATTCAGAGGGAATAACAGAAGAAGAAGAAGAAGAAGAAGAAGAAGAAGAAGAAGAAAGGGCGCGAGGTCAACGGGATGAGCAAGCGAGAGAGAGAAGGAGAGGGGAGAGACAAGAGGGTGGGATACAGTCTGTACGCTGGTTCTCGCGGATTGCAAGAGAGCGAGATTGACGTGAATATCCGCTCTCTGCTCAATAAAACACGCGAAACAAAAAGCCATCGTAAAACATCGGTTTAAAGTTTCATGCGAGTCTGCCCAGATACTTCCTTTCCTCCCTCTTCCACCACGTCTGCTATCCGCCCATCCTCGGCTTCCACGTTTCACTGGCCGAGAGACCTCGCCATGAAAATTTTTCCTGCGGAAAAGCCCGGTAATATCGTACGGGTGGCATTAAACGCGAATGTACGAAACCGCGGCGCGCAATCTTTCGGGGGGGGGGGGACGAAGTAACGTTATTATAAGAAATCGTATTCTTTGCGTTGGAGAAACGTGCTCGAACGAATGATATGCTTTCTTCGATACTCGGCGATTGCTTTTGCTTTCATCTAGGAAAGTTGCTACTTTAATCCCAACCGTGTAATTCTGGAACAATGTGTCACGATCAAGGATCAATGCATGATTCACATGTGATTCACTTGAGACTCGGCAGATCTCGAACAATTGGCAGAACAGTGACGAAACAAATTTCAGTTCGAGAAACTTGTTGAGGTTTTACACTTTTATAATCACGATATTGAAGGGAAAATTCGATAGAAGTGTCGAAGGTGATTTTTGTGAATTCGACGACGTCGATAGTTTGGAATAAATGACACGATATAATAAGATTATTCTTGATATTAATAGCTAATATTTAGTAAAAGTATGTAACATCGTTCGAAGCAATCAATAATGTAATATGATGCCAGCTTGAAAATGAAGTTTATTGAACGAAAATTTCTCTCAAATTAATATTCCAGCCATATATCACACAGTATTATATATAATTTGCATTTTAATTCGTATTGTTATATACATTATACTGTTATTCGTCATTTGTTATTATTAAACTGAACAACAATGTGTAAATTTAAAATTTCAATAATCACAATTATTCTGACTGAAAGTACAAAATTACTTATAATCACACGGTATGTATGCCCGGTGTAATTTTTGTGAAATGTAAACGTTGGAAATTCCCTGGATTATGAGCAGAGTGATTCACGATAGCTCTCGTGTACATTCTACGCGTGAATGAAATTCACACAGTGCGGACAGAAGTTGGTGAATGTGCGGAAGGCACTTACTACTAGGATGTCAAAGAGACTCCTTAGGGACATACCAGGCTTCTTGTTTACTGGACGCTCTCCTCTGAAAGCTCTCGTACTTTCCACCATGGTTGTGCTTGATTCCATTTTTTCTTTTTCTTTTTTTTTTATCCAATGCCTTTTATCTCGCGTTTTGTTACACCACGCTCCAGTTTCATCTTCGAGTATTCCGGTTGCATACAAAGCTAATCCTTCCTTCTATTCAGTTGTCCACGAAACCACCATCGAATGTGAAATTTATTGTTTAATTGTAAATAATCCTCGCAACAAGTATGATAAATCGTTCGTGTTTCATTCAATGTAACAGCTGTGCCTGATTTTCCTTCATTCGAGGGGAATTTTCATTCTACTTTTCAAATCGAAAAATAGGATTTAATGACACGAATTGAATTACAAACGAGATATTAATATTCTTTGTGCATTAATGCGAGTAATCTTCGTAACAGATATGACAAATTGTAATTGTATATTATTCGATGTTTGGATTACATAATTCGTAGTTTAAGTGAACACGTGTTAATTTATTATTGAGAGTTAATTAATTGCGATACGTCGTATCAGATGGTTCGCGACATAAATGTATTAAATATCAAAACACCTGCTTTTGTAATACCTGAATGTTTGTGCAATTCTGCTTTAAAGCACTAAACTATTACGAAACGATATCTTCTATCGTTAAACGTTTTGTATTGGTTTTGTCGTCAAAATATGCAGTATTTATAGTAAGACAACCCCATTGTCAATCATAACTTACAAGGATTCGTTTTTATTTGTGTTAAATTGATACAAGTTTGGAAAATAAGCATTGTGATGATCGAACATAAACAGATATTATATTACATTTGAATATTCAAATTTATTCGATATACATAATTCTTTTATAATAATGTTAATTAATATTTTTTATTTTGATATTATTTCGTAGCTAACATTACGTGTTTTAATATAAAAGTAATCTAAATGGATTAAATTCAAAACGACGAACTGGCAAATAAAACATTGTACAGAATTTCGAACTTAACTTTTCAACAGTACAGTCTTGTAAAAATGCTCCTACACTTTATAAAGTGTAGAATTTCGGGTTAACAACGAGAACAGAGTTCTTCCAAAGTTATTTCATTCTGAGAACTGGAAACAATTATTTATATATCCTGCAATAAGCAATTATTTTAACTACTGGATACAAATGTAGATTACTCGATTTACTGAAACAATATTATTTAAAATAATAAAATAACAACGATAATTTATTACTCACTGCAAACACAGTCACGTGTTGTTCAATCATTCCATGGAACAATTATCAACATTCTCCAATTATCATTCACTCCTGAAACGTAACACACGCATGTATAGCAAATAACAGTAATAATCTGAGATTTCGTCGAGCTGAAAGAATGTAATTACTCGAAGGATCACAGTCAGAAGAACAGTCCTTCCTTCGTCGACTTTCAATGCGGAATTTAAATATCGACGCGAGCATTCGCCACCGGGACTGTCAGTTCAAAGAAAAGCAACTCGACGCCCCGAGCGTTCTTTTCCTTTTTTTTTTTTTTTTCTTTTTCTTTTTCCCTATCGTCGTCGAAGGAAAAAAGAGAAAACAGCTGCAAGCGGGGAACGAAGGAAGCATACTTAACTAACGTTTATAGTAGCTAAACGATTGCTAAAATACGCACGGATATTTTAAAGATCTTATCTCGATTTGTTTTTTTTTTTTTGTATTGTTGTTATTTCTGTGCTTAGTCGAATAAACGTATGCTTTCTGCTGAATTTCACGCGGAGTCATGAATTGGAACAGAATTGCTATGTCTCGAAATTTACTATTAAACTATTAAACTATTTTTATTATTAAACTATTTTTACTATTAAACTATTACTACTTTTATTTTACTACTATTTCACTACTTTTACTATTATTACTATAGTATATATTTTACTATATTTACTATATTTTACTATTTTACTACTTTTACTATTAAACACACGAAGATTCGTCGAACCTTCTTTCACAAAAGCAAGGAAATTAGATTTATCCAGAAATTTAATAAAAATAAATTTAACGCCTCTTACATCAAGTAATATATATTTTGCAAGAAGCTCAGACTTAAGCCAGGACTTTAACCAGAAAATTTAACATTTCCGCGAGACATAAATAGATATCGACTGTTTTCAGAAATACATCCGTGAATGTATCCGTCATTGAGGCTTCGTTTTTGATGAAAACTGTAACAGAGGAGACGATGTCACGATACATTCTAAACTTGGTGATTAGTAATTAGTTACTGATTACTAAACTACTTAGTTACTTGGTAAACAGTATCAATTCAATTATCGAGGTTAGTTAGACAAGGTTGACAGTCTGTCTTGCAAAACGTTAATTACCAAGTTCACCGAGTGATCCAGTAGATTTTGAATGTCAATTTTAATCAATTAATTAATTATGCGACGCAGTCGGAAAGTTTCTGCTTATAGACTCAATCTTCCAAGTATCGATTGAATGAATATTGCAGGTAACTCGACTTGAATAAGTCATACACTTCCTTTATTCACTCAGAAGCTATTAAGCCAGTCTCTCCTCCCTCCTCTCGTTGTATTTCTTTGTCTCCCGACAGATTTTCCTAATTTTCCAATCACCGTTGGCCAGGGATTTAATATTTTGTTAATAAAATAATTATACTATCCAATAAATATAAAATTAACTATTATTATAATTATTATACTATTAACTATTATTATAGTATATTACTAAATATACTATAATAAATATACTATTATAATATACTACTAACTACTATTAAATATATTATTATAT
>CAJDYZ010008682.1:26877-39970 GCA_903986555.1 Heterotrigona itama
TTGAAAAAGACAATAAATCTTTAATTATTAAAGTCTTATCACAAAAAAAAAAAACTCAATCCAATTAAAATCTCTGAAAATCCTGCATCGAGCTACGAAAGAAATCCCCCGTAGATGATCTTCCCGTAGGCCGTGGCACGGGTCGATGGGTGTGTAACCTCTGGATCGAGCGTGGTTCGATCGCGCGTAACCCCGTGTCGTAGTGGCGTGAAAGAGCGAGAAAGAGCGGCTGAAAGATCGAGAAGAACGAAGTGTGTTCCTGTCCCGGGCGATACGCCGTTTGGTGTTGGAGTCGATGTCCCGGCGTGGTGTTGGTGTCGACGAGCCGCGTGGGTAACCGGTTTGGCGGGTCCTGCAGTTGCAACGCACGCACGTGTACGTATCGGCGCGAGTTGGCTGAGCGCGTTCACCAGGTACGCACGCACGCACGCACACACACGCACACCTGCAGCCCCGCGTGTCCAGCGGCAGAGGATCCGAACCAACGAACGTATTATACAGCCGAGATACTGGTCTAAATATAGCGACGCATTTACATACGAGTCCTAAAGACCAGGGCTGGATTAATGTGTAGGCGAAATGGACAGCTGTCTCCTCGTCTCTGTCTGACTCTCTTGGCTCCTCGGTCGAGGACTCGCTCGGTTTGACAATCGAACGGACGATTTTCGAACTGGCGACAGGTAATGGCTACGTGGAAAGACGTTGACAGAACGAAGGAGGCTTCGACTGGACTTTTAAAACTGCGTAGTTTCTAGACCTGCGTGATTTTCCAGTGAAACGAAAGTGGCGAGTCTCGGCTCGAATCAGCCGATTCCCTGAGTTTTGCTTTATTCCTCATTAAATTTGGAAATTCGATGTAACCCGACTCGAAGAAAGTAGTATCAAGCGTGCTGAACTTGGTGATTTTCGATGAGGCTGGAAATGATTTATTATTCTAGTTGTTACATTTAATACACACATTCTGAATCTCTGAATTTTGAGATTTCGGATTGATTCGTGCCTCCACTGACATTGTGTCTCTAACATATTCTAACAAAATTTTACCAAACAATCTAAAGTGAAACGTGGCAACGCAGGGAAGAAAAGTGACGGAGAAGTCCCTTTAACTCGTGACAACTCTCGCAAAAGGTCAGGATCGACGGTCCTCGCATTTCAGGCGATCTGTTCGGACACGGATGATCCCCGGACGGACCGGCAGATTTCCAAGAAAGATTAGAGGTTCCTGCGAAAACTCGCTTTTGGAGTTCGGGAACTGATCCTCTGGAACCGACCGCTGTTCATGTCGATACGCCACGCTTCATCTCTCGCAGATAATCGTTCTGCACGGCCAGATAAAGCCGGACGCGCTGCTACTGAATCTTTTCTCCACGAAAATCTCTGCGAAATCTTCAAAAAGGAAAGAAAAAAAAAAAAACAACCTCTACGAAATCTGGGACCAGAAGTAGAATTAAGAATTAAGTTACATCATGGGATGTATAATAATAATTATCATATCCGACAGCAGTGATTTATTTGTCCAATTTCTCAAAAGAGTAGAATTAGCGCAGATTTAGGGGAGAGATTTACTTTTCTATGAAAATTAATTAAATTATGTAAATTTGCTATTAAACTCCAAAGAGCTTAAGCAAAGTATGAAGCAGTTCTTTTTAACGTGCATTTAAGTTTCGTGTTAAACGTCTCCTCGAAGTATCACGAATTCGTGTTTGCTAAATTGGCGAGTGTACGATTGAAATACAAAAACTCGAGGGTGAAAAGCGGAACGTGTGAATGCGAGCGGAGGGAGGAGATTTTAGAGGATACGATGGTGATTATTTTCCAATAGGATTGCTCCCCGCTGAATGTAGATCAAAGCACAGAAACAATTCCACTTTGGAAACCATTTTACCTTTTCTCCATCAATCTCTTAAATGCCGTGACTCGACGAATTTCCCCCCGCGTGCGCGACAACGCAGAAGTCTCTGGAACCGGGCTGAGGATTCACTTTCTCGGCTCTCGACTCTCGGGAAATAAATGATGAACTTGACAGGTCCGATGGTAACACGGTGAAGAAGGAGAAACAGGTTAAAGCGGAGAAGGAAGGTGAAATCCAAGCGAGGTGGACCGAACCAGAGGAAGGAGAGAACCAGAACTTACCTTCCTTCTTCTTCTTCTTCTTTTTCTTCTTCTTCTTCTTCACCCTCTTCTCGTTCTCCCCTTCTCGCCCTCTTTCCATCTCGAAACAAATTATCAACGCATCAAATATAACTTAGCTCGGCTACCGTATTCTTAAGCCGTCTCCGCTTCGAGGCCTCGTCTTTATTATTTCTTATTTACTCGTCTGGTTTTATTGGCGGGTAGCTCGGTCCGCCACTTTTAATTGGCCGCTCGTACGTGCCATCGATGATTCGGTGCTTCAACCGAATTTACACGCGACTCGATCGTTAACGACACACTTTCGTTCCTACGGTTTCTTACACGAAAGTTTCTTCATGTTCATTTCACAAATATCTTATATCCGTTGTGTCAAACATTTTGAGATTTTGATGAAACACGACGACGTCGTATCGATCAAATTTAGATATCGTTGTGTATAGAAATTTGCAAGACATTTGACCCTTTGACTGTTTGCTAAAATCAATGAACAGGGGAAATCAAATTGAGAATGCATCGATCTTTAAATATATTTATTCGATATATTTTAATACATCATCCTCTTTGAACCTCTAAGTAAACATCTCAGATTATCTACAATCTATTAACGATACTTTAATAACGCTCAAAGGATTAGTATAAGTATATTATATTTCACACAGATTATAATAAATTCGTTATATCAACTTCAAACTTATTCTATGCTTCAAATATTATACTTTTTATTAATTTTAAATACCTCATAACTTCCGTATAAATTCAGATTGGTTTGAAACTTCATCGACACAATAAATTATGAGAGTCGTGTTAATAAAATTTCGAGAAGTCTTCGACTCTCTTTCTCTTTCATTTTCTCCTCCCTAGCCGTCAAGAACTAGCGTTTCGCGATCGAAAAGAATATTCTGTTAGCTCCTAACCTTTTTAAAAAAAAAAAAAAAACTGTTAACCTTTTAAAAAAAAAAAAAAAACTGAACTTCCCAGAATCTTCTCCGCTTCGCTTCGTTGCTCGTTCAGTGGCTGTTGGCTCGATCTCTCACAGGTACGTACAGTCGAAGAAGCATCAGTATTCGAGTCTTATTTCTCGTTAGCGAGTGCTTATATTGTACCAAGTGAGCTACGGTTTTATTTACAACGCGCGACTGCCAGCAAGGCGACCGTGATCTTTGCGCGACAATGAAAACTATCGCCGTCGGTGGGACACGATTCTTGATCGCAGACATTGCTTTCCAAGGCAGTAACATTGTGATTTACTAGTGCTCGTGCCCCTTTACAGTTGTTCTTGTGTAAGCCCTCTGGCTATCCGAGCCACTACGCAGCGCAAAAGTTTCACTTTTCTAATCGCGGTTGCTTTACTGCAGTTATAAATAGCGGTTATTCGATTGTCCTTGGCCAGCCGAATTGTTAGAGAATGGACAATTAATAGCAGATTAGGTAGTTCTTTTCATCGAAGAATCAGACAAATGTTTATTAATATCATTTTTTCCGTACAATTACAACGTAATGTAATAAATTTTTCATTCTATTTAGAATTATATTAAAAACTGTATTAAATTAAAAATGAATATAATAAATTTATCTCTTTGGTGCTTGTTAAAATCATTTTTTCTGTATAATCACAGATTTACGTGATACAATAAATTTATATAATACATATATACATCGAAGCTTAATGTATGTATAGTAAATTGCAAACGTAGAAAATGTACACGATACACAGAAATGCGCAAAAAATTTGACACGCAACATTTTTCATCCAGCAATTAATGAACTTTTTCATTCTTATTGGAAGACGAGCTCGAAAGAAAACTTAGAAGAATGGAAGCCAATTCGAAGTCCGCGAAGACAGCAGCGTCGACGAGTAACCTACAATTCAGCGAAGCTGCAGCAAACAACAACGGAACGAATCGAATCAGATCGTCAGGTCCCATTCGAGACGCCGTTAAACCTTTCGAGCTTTCAGCAAAACGATTCTCCCTTTCTTCTCCTAAGTGTGTTCCATCGAAAACGCAACAGCCTAGACAGAAGAGGCTCGCGGTGTAACAAAAGCTGGAACAAAAGCGTGACACGCTTCCACAGCCACGTGAAACTCGCATTTACCGCTGAATTATTCCATCCATCGCTCGACTCGATCCTCTCCTCGCCTCCTATCGATCATCTCATCGACCATCTACTCGTCAATCCTCTCTCTCTCTCTCCTTTCTCAAAGATCGTGGAACCTTCGAACGAGCTCACCGACTCGAGACGACGATTTCCGCGGCCAATAAAAACCTCGCTGGCGCATAATTTAACGCTCTATAGGGTAATACGCCCCTCCACGAGGTGAAACCACCACGAGGCACCAACAGAGAGATAAATGCAAACTCTGGATCCTGGAACGGTGCCAGAGGAACGGCTCCGTTCATAAATCCGCGCACGTCTTGCGCCGCTACTAGTCACCGATGCGCTACCAGCATCGCTGCTCTCTCTCTCTCTCTCTCTCTCTCTCTCTCTTTCTTCATCTTCTTGCCACGCCAGGGCAAGTTTCATTCCTCGTGCCCCTCCAGGTGTCGCAGAGTCACGTCTCGCGCCAACGGGACGCAGATTACTGTCCTCGAGAAATCGGGGAAAGTTTCCACCAAGATTCGCGGGAATGAAAGGGTGTAGGTCGTTTTTGACAATAAGCGCGTGGAACGATGGATTGGGCGGATCTGAAGAAACGAGAGGCGAGAGACGATGGAGGGGTGGAGGGAAATGAATAGGGTGTGCATTTATGCTTGGTAAATCGTAGAATTTGGTAACATTGAAATAATTATATTTAGTAAATTGTAGAATCTAATGTTGAATATATTTCGTAATTTCGTACAATTATATCAATATTGATTATGTTACAAAGTTATACTAATATTGGTTATATTTAGTAAAGTATTAATGTTGAATTTTTGTACAGGTTTGGGATTGCGATGAAAGTGTAAGGAACTTTGCATTGTGTGTGTGTGTGTGTTTTTTTTTGCAAGAATCGCGACGTGAGTATAGCACGGACGCTGATTTTGCCTTTTATTTTAACACGAAAGATGACACGTGAATGATAAAAGCGAAAGTTTCAATTTCGTTAAACTCTAGCGTGATCAAAGTGTTCTGATTTTACTGCGTTCCTCCTTTCACTTTGGACCTAACAACGTTCTTCCATAAGAAAGTCCTCTAAATTTGATTACTGAAGTTCCTCTTGGGACATTGACTCTAACAATTTCCTTCGATCCCGCGTATCTTAAAAATCATTCAAGCCTGTCTACACTATTTCAAACCACAGAAACAATTTGCCTCCGGCGAACCTAATTCCAATCACCCAGCGTATCCTGCGAGAACGCTCTCGGAACCTGAGATTGGCTCACGAAACGGTTCCCCTTGGATATTTGGCATCGCTAACGGCGTCAAGAATAGATGCAGAGGAGTGCGGGATTGCCGAACGAACGAACGATCGACGGCACTCTTGGCAGATTTCCTCTCTGCACACGCGTGCAAAAGAGAGAGAGAGAGAGAGAGAAATTTTTGCAGCATGCAAAGTTAATGGAGCAGGAAAGACGCTAGAACGAAGCGTCTCCACGAGCTCTTTCACAAAGTGGATTACAAGTTCGTCCGGACACGTTGCTCGAGAGTTGGCCAACAGCCAAGCCGTATCGCGCGAGTCCCTTATCTGACGCGAGGCGGCGTTATCGTTGGCGTTTGCTCCGTTTGAAAGTTTGCCTCGGCACGCCTTTCCTGGAATCGCATTAGCTGTCGGGCAAGGCCGAGGTGACGATCGTCCCGATCCTATGCGGCGCGTTGTTATCTGTGCACGGAATATTAAAAGTCCTGTTTCTCCTCCTGCGCTGAGGCCAGACCTCAGCGACAATCAGCGACGCCGGCCCATCCTTCGTGGAAGGATTAAGCAAGCGGCAGCCGCGAGGCCGCGCGATCGAGGAAACTGCGTCTCTCGGTCCGATAGATTCATCGTACCTGCCTGAATGATGGCTCAATCCCGTTCGATTACAATGTGAAAGGATTATAATACCGAGTAAGCGTGTAAAAGAAGCACTTGATATCAAAGAAATTGAAATGAACAGTTTGCACGGTGAAAGTAGAAAGGCTTTATCCTACGGGGAAACTCTTGTGAAAAAATTGCTAACCGATGATAATATACTTTTTGATAATAGTTCTCTGAACTTGGTCACGTGCAATTTAACCCTTACGTTAACTCTAATCAGATTTGTTGTTCTCTCTTTACGACGAAGGAAATGACGTTTATTATTTGACGTGGCATTATTACCATTACCTTAGATTATTATTCTTGCGCCGGTAATTCGTTGCAGATCGTTTAATAGCGACGTTCTTGCCAAGCAATCTTTCGCACTAATTACACACCTACTGCCGTTTCTCCTAATAAATCAGGAATAAAATTATATTTGGTAACAACGCACATCGTTGGTAACATCAAATCATTAAGCATCAACGACTTAAAATATACAGAATATACTCATGCTTTCTCCCTCGCCATTCTAATCTCTTCTTTACACGCCACACAAGTTTCAAGCTCGTCGCAAAGTCATGTCCCGACGAAAACACTGTTTAATTAGTACCAGGAAGATGTCCAAACGTTTGAGAAACAATAGGGACGCTGCGGACAAGTAGGGAATATGCGAACACGCGGCGCTGAAACTTTCGTATGCGGACGGCTCTTTCGCTTGGCCACCATAAAGTTCCGGTTCTTACGCAATTGCCGCGTGTAGTTTCGCATGCAAAAGTTGCGGCGCGCGAACCAGCGAAAAGAGGAAAAAAAAATAACAGAGAGAGAGAGAGAAAGAGTGGAAGAGGAGCATAAGAAAGAGAGAAAGAATCGCGTGCAACGACGAAGTTTCTAACCACGGTCCTCCCACATTATGCACGCGTAGCTTTTCTTCTTCTCTCCCTCTCTCCATCTTTCTTATTCGTCAAACAGAGAAACGATGGCATCTCTTCCTTCATAGTATCGTACGAGATACGTACTCGCTACTGCGACAGAGACCAACCTTCTTCTTTTCTCTACGAGAAGCTATTTTTGGAGGAGCAATCGAAGAAACGAGGTTACACTCGCTGGAGAGATTGAAGTTTGAAACGTGCTTGCACTTGGTGATAATGAGACATTCTATGAGGTTTGATAGATAACGATATATGGTTCTCTCGTTTTTCATTGTTTATCAATGTACCATTTCGTACTATGTATTATTTTAGTATTAAGTATCCATTTTTGTGCTACAGATTATTTTTATTTATTTATTTCACAATTGAGGGGACTGAGCAACTGAGTTCAATTAACACTTCAGGAAACAATTCGTTCATCTTCACGAGTTTACGAATTAACGATTATTTCAAGAAACTTACAAAGGAAAAATAAAAGAAAAAAGAAACCTTCGTGCTGCCACGCATTTTAAAGTGATCTTGGACTGTTGGAGATTCATTTAAAATCAATTGAGAGCGTTCAAAGTCCAACATGGACTGGACAAGAGGGCGCAGGCACGTGGGAGTTAACCGAGCGTATAACGATCGCGTGTTTTTCGATAGAACATAGAAGAAACGTGAAATCACGGTGGTTGAAACGCACACGCAACGACCTTTCGCCGCCACACTCTGGCAATGCTCTCTATCGCGCGATTTTTATCGTGAAAACGAGCAAATCCCCGGTCCGTGCCGGCTCGTTTGCCAGAGAACCACCAGCAGCAGCGAGGCGTTTTTCGAGGAAAGGAGCTTACGCGGACGGATTACCCGGCGCGGTTTGTTTAATCGATCGACCAATTAGACGCGCGGCATTAGACCTCTCGTTGGACGAGAGCTCGATCGACGATCGACCTCTCCGGCCGCGATTAAAATTACATCGCAGCCATCCGGTCGGGATTTCGCGCCCGGCCAAATATTGTCCCGCGATTTCTCGCTTGCGCGGCGAACTGCGCGCGATCGAAACCGCGTTTCCCTCATGGTTTCTGTTTAGCTGGCACTCGATTGTTTTGCTTGCCACGTGGCTGTGATGGAAATTCGGTTTGTCAGAGGTTGACTGTTTCCCGTGGTTTTTGTTTTCGATCGTCGATCGATGGGAAAAATTTCGGGACATTTTAACATTCGCATCGAATGAAATCCAAATGAGGACAGAAATTTTCATCCCTTGTACAAAGGATTATCTGAATTTCTTTCTTTTGGAGACATTTCGATGGAACACTACGTTACATTATGTATGCCATCATTTTCACTACTTTTGTATTAAACAAGGATTTCTACTCACTTTTATGAAAAGTACTGGCACGCATTCACTGATAACACTTACTGATTCATTAGATCCAAATACACTCAATTGTCGTTCAGTGACGTGCTTTCACGCTACTGCAAAAAACTCTAATATACCTGAATCCAAAAGAAACATTTCTCTGCAATTAATAAATGTGTAAATGCTACGATGTGCCATCATATTGGCGTATTTCAACAAATCTAGACGCGAAAAAGAAAAGAGAGACAACGATCGAACAACCAGCGAACAACACGAAAGAGAGTGGAAAAAGGGGGTGAAGAGCAGATATCGTCGTCGATCTGGATACTCCAGACGGACACACCATCTGATACACGTTGATCACGCTGGCCGATAAACAGACAGACAGAAACAGGGAACGCGACGTGCAAGATGGAATCTGGAATAGCACGATTTAATGGGAATTAGCACGGGGCAGTTTGCGCGGGACAAATTGCAACAAATAGTCGGGGCTGCTGGCGAGCGAAGCGAGGCGCAATTATGCCGAGCGCCACACGGAGCCTTGAAATTTTTCGATACCGGCCACCGGAGCCACCGGTAACTCTGGTTCTGGCTCCCACCCCGAACACGAGACTAGGTCAAGTCTACGTGACTTGACCGCACGAAGGACAAGTCGTACTTGTTCCGCGGGCACCGGCGACGTACGACTTGCCACACGGCCACACGAAAGTAAAAGCCGGCCGGCCAACGGGCCACCGATCATCTCTCGCGACACACACCGCGCCGGACTTCGAGACACCTCTCCAGACACCTCTCTCCACCTTCGCTGCGCACACCAACAGGTTTCCGCTTCGTTTGATAATGGTACAGTTCGCCGGCCAAGTATGGAGACCAGACGATGATACTCGCGTTTGTGGGAAATTTAGAGACGCAACGGTGCGTAGAACATATGGTTTTCGCGTGTGGTTACGATATAATAAAATATATAAAATATAATAGAAGTCTGTGGGGGTGAGAGATGCTCGTGTATTTAGAAGTGCAACAGTATATAGTATTTGCAAAAATATATAAAATATTATATATAATGTATAACAGAAGTCTGCGGAGGAAATATTATAAAGCGGGTGAAAGACCGGTTTGTATATTTATGGGAAATTTAAGAGTGCAACAATATGTAGAATTTGCAAAAATATATAAAATATATTAAGTGTAACAGAGATCTGCGGAGGAAGTATTATAAAGGGGCCAAAGATGTTTGTGTATTTATGGGAAATTTAAGAGTGCAATAATATGTAGAATTTGCAAAAATATATAAAATATTATATATAAAGTATAACAGAGGTCTGCGGAGGAAATATTATAAAGCGGGTGAAAGACCGGTTTGTATATTTATGAGAAATTTAAGAGTGCAGCAATATGTAGAATTTGCAAAAATATATAAAATATTATATATGAAGTATAACAGAGGTCTGCTGAGAAACTATTATAAGGGGATGAAAGATGTTCGTGTATTTATGGGAAATTCAGGAGTGCAATATGTAAAATATGCAAAAATATATATAATATATAAAGTATAACAGAGGTCTGCAGAGGAAATATTATAAGGGGATGAAAGACGTTCGTGTATTTATGGGAAATTCAGGAGTGCAACAATATGCAGAATATGCAAAAATATATATAATATATGAAGTGTAACAGAGGTCTGTGGAGGAAGTATTACGAGGGGATGGAAGATGGGAAATTTAGGAGTGCAATAATATGCATATACAGAAATATATAAAATATAAAATGCAATAGAGATCTGTGGAGGAAGTTCATGAATGGATGAAGAATGCTTGTATATTTATGGAAAATTCAAGAGTGCAACAGGGTTAAGAATTTGCAAAAATATACAAAATATAAAAAATATATAAAATATACAAAATATATAAAGTAGAGGTTTCCTGAGTAAGTAAAATGGTCATACATTTATGGAAAATGCACAGAGTACGCAAGACTGTAGATAAACAATATAAAACGTGCACTCTCATTGTTATATTAAATCCCAAATATCAAAAACGTGAAATGTACATAAGAATGTATAAAATATGCAGAGCAAAAGAACATGGTTGTGATATCTGGCGGTTAAAGACATGAACTTGAACTACATTTACTGAATGTTAAATCAGAGTAGAGAATAGTAGCATAAATTGATACATTATAGCACATGGTTTATAATAGTCTCAATTGTTTTGTTTACGACGCGTGGGTGGTGAGGATCCGCTTTGTCAGATGAAAGACTATTCACAGAGTCATTGGTTGGTTATTAGCGTGAAATTTTTATGGCCGTTAAATGTTAGTATGATTGCGCGTACAATTTAAGAAAATTGACAATAAAATTTCGGTGACGTGGCTTGGGTTTACACTCTGAACATGGGATTTCTTTGGCTCACTAGCCAAATAAATCCTGTTGAATTTTATCACCAACACAATCTGCTTTTATTAAATCGTACAACTGTAGTTTTTATCACGAATAAGTGTTCAAGCTGAAATCTTCAAATCACGGATGATGATACGGTTTCAAATCCAGGAAGAATGACACGCGAGATGTAACGATTAAGCAATGATGGATCACAAGAAAACGAAGAGATTCCCCAAGTTTGTGTCCAGTTTGACCAAGCGAATCAATTATTCCGGGCGCGTAATTCATTTCCAAATTAGCGAAGATTCCAATTAATAATAAGACCAAAGCAAATGTCAGACTGATCTTTCACGAGGCATTCACGAAGATCTACGCAACGTCGTGACTCGATTCGAGCGCGTTTAACAGATCTAATGAACACTTAGCGTTTAGCATAAAACAACAAACGACTCGTGCCTAGACTGCACGAGCAACGCATGCGACAAATTGCGTTGCCATTTCCTCCTTGATTTTACACGTTCGATCTTAGGAAATCTGTATTTATTTGATTCCAAAAATCGCGGTGTCTCATTTCTCTTAGTGAAATTGTTGGAACAATAAAAATTTTTTAGTTTAGAAACAAAAGATCCGTTTTTTGTTAATTTGAATCATTAATCATCTGAACAATTATTTATTGTCCTGTACCTTGTCTTTATCTACTGCGTTAACATTCACGATTATAGCGTGGAATTTACATTTTAAAAATTTTACATGCAATGTGAATTTCAAATCTTTACACACGATTTTATTTATTATCTTTATACATAATCTTAATTATGTTAATTATTCTATTATCTATAATTTTCTACTTCGTAGAACTTGTCTGCACGATGTTGTTTCTTATTCTCGGAACCAACTACTCCGGAAGTGTTGCGTAAAATTAATTCGAAAGCCTTGCGAAATGCAAGTGTCTGAATGTTGAAGTGCTGGGGACAAAAGGTTGCAGCGTCGCGCAGCATCGAGCCTGTACATACAGAACGGAACAGACGCCGAGATATCGGAGGTAGTTAATTAAGATTAGCTCAATTATACGCGTTTAACCCACTTTCGCCGACGTTGCGCAAAAGCGTTCAGCGGCTCTGAAACACACTGCGACAGATGCTAATAACGATCTCCACCGGTTTTAATAAGAACAGCCGAGGCAAAAAGTGCACGACGAACGATCGCTGCCACGTGCAGACTAATGAGCCGCAATTAATTTTACAATTCGTACGTGTATTTGCTAATAATCTCGGTGGCCGTGATGCGCGGATGAATCATCGCGATGCACCGTTCTTCTCTTCTTACAGCATATCGATACCGTACAGCTGTCAATTAAACGTTTCAAAAGCGATTTTTCTTTTTCCTTCATATTGTGGAAATATTCTGAATTCCTCGGGCTGACTCGAACGATTTTAAACGTCCTCTCCTTTATACTGTATACTTCTCCTTGTGTGCTATTCGCCCAAGTTTTGATTCATTTGTACTCCTGTGGTTGTCAGAATATTTGCCAACAATATTTTGTTAACTTTCTGAGCGTATAGCAATTTGAGACACTCGGGGATTTTTTTAAAGTAAAGTCTTTCCTTCACTTGAAATTTCCTCGGTATTTTACTTTTACGTTATCCGTTATTCTTCGTGCAAATGTTCTTAATTTTCTTCGTGGAATTTCCTACGGAAATGCATTCTTAAGCGATTTGAGTGCGATTTTTCGAAAATTTGATCTTCGAACGCGCGTACCGTTCGTTGGAAATTCCTCCACTACAAATTTCGTGTATTTCGATGTTTGCCAAACAACATCGGTTGTTTGCACGCGAGTCGGAGACGAGACTAGTCGGAGCGTGCGAACGTGCTCATTGAAAATCGGAGGATTACGCGTGCAAAGTGCGGTTGGAAACATTCCGGGGAGAGCCGGTCGGAATCCCTGCGATCGATGGGAGAGAGTAACGACGCTTAAAAATAGTCGTTGGCAGCGATACGTCTAAACGAAACAGCAGGGAAGGCTGAAATCAGCCGAGATAACGGTGCGTCGGAGGCAAGCAGTATCTGGTTCAAGGGCTGAGCTCTGCGCTCTGACTTTTAAGAAAGTCTTCGACCTCGCGGCAGACGGTGAACACGCGACAGCCGCTTGGGGAACGAGGATTATAGATTGTTTAATATCAGATGGGACGAATCTCGATAATCTTCAATTCGTAGTTTCTTGAATTTACTTAACGAGCCACAGATACGATCTTTCAAGCGTAAGTTTGCATGTAGATCTTCCGTAATATAAAGTCGCGTTGTATTCGCAACGATAAATTACCTTTACCTATTACATC
>CAJDYZ010008684.1:6506-17357 GCA_903986555.1 Heterotrigona itama
GTTATTCCAACGGGGAAAACATTTAAAACAAAACCTGGCTCGGCCCTCTCGAGCGCGTTGTATACCACGACAGCTCCCTGGTATGCAGGTACGTATTCATTACTATCAAAAATATGGCTGGCTCCGTATTATCTACGCGTCTGCTGATTCATATTTACTCGCCAGATATCAGGCGTAGGGATTCGGAGGGAGGAGAGGACGGCTGCGCGTAACTTTTTGCTCGACGGTGAAGTACAACGAACGTGCAACCAATGTCACGCCTGTGCACGAAGCGAGAGATGCGTTGACATTCTTAATGTATACAGTTACTAATGCATGGTACGTACGTGTACTTTCGCATGGGCGAACTTTACGAGCGTGTAATACTTGGCACCGGGGGGGGGGAGGGGGGGAGGGGGGGGAGACTTGCACGCATAATACTTGAATTTTAAGCATCCACAGTCGTTACGTGTTACGCGATTTGGACAGGAAACAGTCTCTTCGTGGACTTCTTTCGTTTGAATACTATTAATCAATGGCTATTACAATATAATATACCTGAGAAAATGCATTCAGAACAAGCGTTTCAGTATCAGACACGTATGTATATTTCATACATTACATACATTTTATATACTTGCGAACATAAATCGAAGAATTTCGTTTGAAGCTTATTCTGTATATTTGGAATAATTTGGAGATGTGTCGAAGCTCTTGTCCACTACGTGCGTTATCATTGCTTCTCTTCTCACGCGTGTTCAACAGAATTACTAAAAATGACTTAATCGATGAGAATCTTGTGTGACGTGATATTTCATTAATCAGCCACGTAGCGCAGATAACGAATGGTTTTCTGCATTCACGGTTATCGTTAGTCTGCACGACGAGTGCGCACATTTCGCGTGCATGGCGATTTGTACTAACAAATTTATTTCCCGTCGAAAAGTGCACGAGAGGTGTAAAAACAAAGCGCGCGGGGCGCACACTCGTAAAATCGAAACACGAGCAGTGGAGAATTTCAAGCAACCGTGCGAAATTAATACGGACACGTCGTTAAAACGGGACAATTAAATTTTAGGAACAGGTGATTAAATGAAACACTGGCGCAGGGACTAAATGAACCGTGGCGCCGTTGCTGCGAAAATAAAAACGTTATCGCGGAATCGTTTAAACCCTCTTCTCGGCTCGAAAATTGCGGCTGTTATCATACATTTCCAACTCGCGACACCTTTCACCGCTTTTCCCATTCAACGAGCTGTATCACCGCCGCGTAATGAATTTCTAGATGGATATCTTGCCAGCGAGAAGCTTCACGCGTTTGACGATGTCATCGATAAAAAAAAAAAAAGAATGTTTAATCGCTTCAAATAAATTTAAATGGATTTAAATTACTTAGACAACACTGATGTGAAGTGAAAATTTTTATTGCAACGGAGTTACCAGTAACTTTGTTGTAACTGAAAATTAAATGTTACGTCCTAGAAACAAATTATGTTCGTAGAAATATTACAGTGACTCACGAAAATCATCGAAACGCTTATCTATACTTTAGAGATGAAAATGGTTACATGGAAACGAGTCCACGTGAACAATGAGTAACCCAGTTCTCGCGAGTGAAACGTCGTTTCTCCTCGAATTCTCATCGATTAGAATCATTTAGAGCGACAGAATGATAGTTATTACTACTTTCTTTCATTGAAAGCGATTATACGAATTAGTATTAGATTAGTCAGTCAGTCTTGACAGTGAAGTCAAAAAGCATAAACGAAAGATTGCATCAGAGATGGATAGATCGCGAGTGGAAATAATTACGCTGTGGAAATTAAAACCAGAATCGAGATACAGAATTTTTAGAACAATTAAATTTTTAGGTATGCAACTGAAAGTTTCATGACGCTTTTGCCAATGAAAGCATATAGGTATATTTAACCGTGCGTTCTAATAAATTATGGCTAAGAATTGCAGCTACGTTTATAAATAAAAATAACAATTACAATACAACTAGAAACTTTCATTTTTTATTCTCTTAAAGAGAAAGCAGGGCTTTTACTCTTTTAAAAAAAAATCTTTGTGCAATCTGGTCTATCCTCCATCTCTTTTCAGCACGCAAATTACTTTCTCAGAATTTAAGAATTTTTTCAGGAAAAATATAACTGTGTTGGAAAGAATCCAAACACAAATTGTACTAGTATTTCTCGTTGACTGACTGACATATATCCATTAATCATATAATAATTTAATCGAAATGTTCCTCTTTGAATAAGTGTTCTCCATTCATACGATTCTCTAAACGAAATGTACATGAACGCACGTCAATCATTTGCACATCTGTCGCTCTGTTTCCAACTACACGCCGATCTACAAAATCTCATACAGTCCGACGTACGAGATACATTTGACAAATTGGCAAATTTGCATTTTTCGAAAATATTCTGCTATCAATTATCGAAACTGTATTTCCGTTTTTCCATTCGTTTCATTCCGTTTTTCCCTTTCTTTTTCATTCGTGATTCCGTCCTGGCAAATAATTGACATTGTTAGAAACGCTACAGAGAGAAGTGAACTTTTTATAGTAGAAATCCGGCGACTGAACGTGGAAAATCGAGTGTTCAGAATGGAACGAAAGAGATTGAACGAATGTTTAGACAAGGATATATCGAGTTCCGCGAATGAAAGTAGCTGTTTTATCTACAAGGTTTATTCTATCTTTCACGGCTTGAGTTTTATAAAAGTCTTTGTAATGAATATCTTGCAACTTCTAAAATACATACCAGTTTCATGTTTCTGTCAAATTCTCCGTCGACATAATTGACAGAAACGTCGATGAAATTTGTGTCGTATCGCATATCGTACGAAATACCTTTACATAACCTTTTAGTACAATTATACCTTTGTACGACGTATTACTATAATTAAATGACTTTCCTAACTTTTCCAACTCGCTCCTTTCTATTCGAATTGTTCGAATTACGCAGTTATACGCTCATTTAATTTAATTCAACATCCTTCATCTTCAAGCAAACGACTTCGTCAACAATCCAGCAACTTTCCCTTTTTGTCTTTCTCTTCCTTTCTTGTTTGAATCATTCGATATTTAAACAATTACGTAATTGCACACTTATTATTTAATTTCGCGATGCAACGACATCGATCCTCCGATCGCCTGCTTCAACTTCCCCCAGCTTCGCCATCCATCGTCCAAGCTTCTTTTCTCTCCTCTCAGCTCGTCCTGATTTTCGCGATGAAAACGTCGCTGTGATCGCCGGCGCGGCTCTTCTCGAGCGTGAGGAAAAACGTGGGAGCCCATGAAATCTGTTGAAAAGGTGGCGACGAAACGAGGGAGAGCCGTTGCCCGCGAGAGACGAGAGTGGAGAATCGCGCGCCGGCTCGGTGATTCGGTCAAGTACAGTTTAGCGAAAGTTAACGAGCAAGGTTGAACGCTCACGCGAGTAGGCCTGGCGTGCACGCGGCCAGGATTCCGTTTGGTCGTCGCTCCGCGATCTCAAAGATCGACGGGGATTTCCCGGTGCGCTCGCTTCGTTTCCACAAACCATGTGAACGTAATTTCTCGCCGCTCACGAATCAGACGAATCTTTAATGGTCGACGCGTAGCCGCTGTTTAATCGTTCGGCTAAAAGCTGGTAAATGGCCTAATTCACGTTACGAACTTACATCGATTTACGCAAATTTTTCCCAATTCGGCAGTTGCAACCTTGCTCGTAACGTTCGAGTCTGACGCCTTGAAACAGAAACTGTGCCCAGTACAGTCGACAATTACTGAGGTTTTATCGTTATGATAAAGAATGAATGAAACTGAGAAATATGATAGTGTTTCAGGTAATTTTTATCGTCGTTATTATCGTATTTCACCCGGTGGTCATTGGAAACACTTTTAATAGCTGATGATCGATGACCCACCATGTTTGAATACGAGTAAAATAGCGTTTTAGTCGAAATTTGAAAAAAATAATTGTTCCAAGATAATACAAATAATATAGATATAAATAATTATATATAATATAATTCTTTACATCTCAGTGTTGTATTTATATAAATTTGCTGATGGTTTTAAGATTAAATTAAAAATGGATAGCTCAGGATATTGAAATACAAATAGTGATGAAGAAAGTGAGAGCTTTGTTAGACATATAGTTAAGAAAAAAAAAAAAAAATCTGTAATAGAGCTCTCATCATTTCTTGTATTTCGATATCCTGAAAATTCTGGCTGTGGACTATCCATTTTTAACTTAATCTTGAAACCATCGAACAAATTTGTTTCAAATTTATACGAAATTGCTGCTGTTAATTTTCTTACTTTAGCTTCGTCGCGACGAAGAATAAACAGTGACGATTAAACAAGGGTTCTTCGCTTCTGCCTTGAGTTATTGAATCTCCCCAGATGGAAAGTGAACAACCGAATCCACTTAACAAACCTAATTATCGAAATCGAATATTCAAATGACGACGCGGTAAAAATTGCAATCAGCCAGATCACAAAGGGGATACCAGAATTGATTTACTTCAATTAGCAATTTAATAATCCTGTTAATCAGTTTCGTTTTTCCATTCAACCCGTTCCAATTAATATCGTGCCATAAAAATAAATAAAGTATCAGCAAGTTCGTTGCGGGATCTGAAACGCTTGATATCAAACATTTAATTCCACAAATCGAACCAAGGTGAAATCAAATCGAACACCTTAACTCTGTCTATTAATTCTTCAACGCTTGGGGCTTGATTTCCGTTCGAGACAGAACAAAAAGACGGCGAAGATGAGATGAGAAAACGTTTCAAAAGATGAGACAACGTTAACGAAGAAACAGAGGCTGATTAAAGGATAATTAAAGGCAACTTAGCGAATGAGCCGTAGTAGTAGCCGATGGTAGAGGCTAGACGCCGAGAAACGTGTAGCCAGTCGGTTCATCTGAGATCGGTAGTTTACTGCGAGAACGAAGAACAGTGATTCGGGTCGGACGTTTTCTCTTCGCTCGGGGAGTAGATTGGTTCGGAGCTGTTGCAAATCCAGCCCTGGAAATCGATGAATTAAGTATCAATCTTATTCCAGATAGGGGGAACGTTAGATAAGACAAGGAAGAAGGAGATTTAAGCCCCGGCGATTCGGTGATTCTTCGCTTCCTTAAATTACGGCACGGTCAACGAGCGTGATAGAGAGGGATTCCCGCTCAGGGTAATACCGCCGCACTGCGCCAGTTTACATTATTCACACGATGTAACGTGTAACGTAATCAACCAGACATCCAGCGAGCTTCCAAATTTTTATTCCGGAATTATAGTTAAAATCATTTGGAATTTAGAAGCTACGCGGCTGATTTGGATTCGCGTTTGAAGAGGTGATGATTCATCAAGCAGTTGACGAATTACTCGATTGATCTGACTTCTTGGCAAGTTTTCAGACTATTTGAAATTTTTTGGAAATTTAGAAATCTTTTCTATATCATTAGTTCATAATCTTCATAATGTGTGTGTGTACATATCCATTTAATGTTACTTTATTTTTTGTCTTTTTTGTATATAGAGACAGGATCAGAAATCCTGCTTCTTGATTAAACAGTACGATAAAATTTTTCATTGTTACTGAGGGTAACGAGAGTTCACGTGGACTGTCGTTCAAAACGCGAGATATTAGGAATTCAAAACTGAAGCAACAAATTAACAGACTCCGCGGCTTTGATCACTTTGATCAAAGCTTTTCCTCGTTACAGTTCTCGCAGTTTATATTCAGCCATGAAACGAATCGTTTGAAACGAATCTGCTCATTACACGGAGAATCCTACCAATTTGTAATCCCCACGTATATTTCGCGACAATGCGTTCGTCTACTCTCGTCTACTAATGATCAGGAAATTCATCGTTAAAAATAATTCGCTCGCTAAAAAAATGATTTATTATTACTTTGTCGGATTTGTCAAAAGTAATATTGATGAAATTTCGACAGATTCGATGCGATGATCGATTTTGCGGGTATTTTGATACTTAATCTAATTTTTAATAATGGCAGATAATTTCGAATTCGACGCTCTGGTTGCTTTCGATCGATGCTTAACGAGTAAATGATACTATTTAACGGCAATTTCAATCACTGAATTATAAATGATTTTAAATATTTTTAGAATCGACTGTTCCTGAAATATACTTCAAGATATATAATAAGATATTGCGGTCAATTCGTTTCACGAATTCACGGGAGAACGTTCTTGGAAATTCGAATTTGGAGGTTTTTTTTTTATCTTTGAACTTCTAAATGTGTAGCTGGATAGCTATCTTACATTCTTCATTTCGAGTTCCTTTCTTTTCTCGTATTCTTGTCACTTTGTACTACGTATCGTACGTCATACTCTCTCTACTTTGCGTTTTCTTACTTTCGTCCCTTGTACTTCAAACTTTACTCTCTTGCGTTGTTAAGGATTGTGAATCGGCCGTGAACTACGTTGTTTCACTCCTAAAATGCTGATGTCTCGGCATTGAGTAGACTTTGTCTCTGTTCGTATCGCGTTTGCCGAAATTGTCCGTGCGACTAATGGGAATACACGGTCCGCTAACGGTATCCGGACGGCCATCATTCTCCGAAGATGAACCTGCCTCGCGACGTGATAAACTGGAAATCGTGTTATCCGGTGCAAAATTCGCGGAATTACCGGCACCGTTTTGCGCCCGAGACGAGATTTCAACGAAAGACTTATCGTCGGCAAACGGAGAGAAAATAAAAAAATGGAATCACCGAATTATATTTTATCATATGATTGTTATATGAAACTATTACATTGATTATTATTTTATACGATTGAAAAATGACTGTTTGTTGTTATACGATATTTTTATCACCATCATTTTTTCAATATTTATTTTTATTTTATTTTATTTATTATTATTTTTTCAATGTCATTTGCATTTATTTTTATTTTATTTATTGTTATTGTATTGTTATTATTCGTTAATAAATCATTCATAGATATTTCAATACAATTCACGTTATTGTTATTATTATTCGTTAATTATTATTCGTTATATTATTCGTTAATAAATCATTCATAGATATTTCAATATATTATCACGTGTATTTGAAAATAAATCGACAGCGATGACTTTTTCGTTGACAAAATTGAAGGAGTTAAAGTAAATTCTGGGTCAGTAGTTTCACCATTGCAGATGTACATTTTTGAAGGACGATCTGAATGGAATCGAATATCATAATTTGACAATCTACCAATTGATCGTATCGTATCAATCTTAATTAACTCAATAATAATAATAAAATCAATGTGATGTTCATGTAATATTCATCAATTTCACGAATATGTCCTCGATTTTGAAAGAGTGACAACTAGTGAGTTTCAAAAATTAAATTTGACCTCTCTCCAAAATTTTGGTAATTTTTAAAATTTCCAACAAAGTTAGATACCGAAAGTTTTCAATCAATTAACTATCAGTTTCGCGTCTTGAAACTGTTTTCGTGTCAAATGTCACAGTTTTATGAAGCAATTCCTATTTTGGTGAATAATTCACGTTCTTTTAGATGTTTTTATACAAAATTTGCGGCAAGTTTTAAGATGTTTTTATACAAATTCAGCTCGCTAATGACAAGACGATTCTTGGAATTTTTACCTATAACAAGAAATCACAGTTCTCTAAAATGGAAGCTTGTTACAGTTCTGTCAGTCAAGTTTTCGCATAATTAGCCAAGCAGTGAACAGTTTCTGACCGATGCTATTTTTTCTCTACTCGTGATATTTGGCGAACAGTTTATCGAACGTTTTTTAAACTCTCTCTTCTCGCAAATGTGACCGAAAATATCTGAATTAGTTTGGTAGAAACGAAATTTCAAAAGTAGCAAGTATTCAGGTTGAATCGATAATTCAAAAGAAGAAAATTAGTCATCGTAAAAAGATAGAAAGATAGTCGTCAAGCACAGAGTGTAACAATATTGTTTTTTTTTTTCTTAATTCATTGTTCACGTTTATTTACACCAAAAACAAGAGTAATGAAATAAACGGGAAAAAGTAGAAATTCTTCACTTTATTTAGTTGTCGAAAATTAAGATATTAAATTAAATTAATATTCAGAAAATTCTGCTTCTAAATATGTTTGCAGATCTTGTGAGTGAATTTTTCTTTCTCTTCTCGTTGTAGCCTCGAAATATTCTGGAACGTCTTAAATTTTCATTTTAACATTTTTTTAATTTCTTCCAACTAATTTCATCTTTCAATTGAATGAAAATTTGAACGAAGTTTTACACCGGTCAGACAATACAAAGAAATGGTTTTCAACGACGAATTTGAACTCCAATATTCAAAGCTCGAAATTCGGAAACTAATTGTCAATTCATCTTGAAAATTATGCCGTTCCATCTCGCCGTAAGCTAGTTTGCCAAATTCGCTCCGGGAAATCGAGCGATCGAAAACGGTGGCACTTTCCGTAGTGACCCTTGTCAAACTGGCGAATGAATAGGCTAGTAGTCGCGGAACGTGGCACGGAAATATTACTTTTACAAACCGAGGGGGTCAAATGGAATAATTAAAGCGGCACGGTGGCACTGTTTTGATTAGGACCGTTCGTGCATACTAATATTTAGCGACGCGGCGCGCCGGTTATAAATTCAACGCTCAATCGGTAAAGTAATTCCGGCCGGCGATTCGATCGCGACTTTAATTGAAATCAGATCGACGTAATTGGATAAATTAAACGTTGATTAATGCGTGTATCGTGAGTCGCGAAATTCGTGCCCGCTGCCTAATGTATCCGGATACGCCTGATCTCGGGGACACGTTAATGTATCCTGTGTCCTGCGGGCTCACGAATTTTATATCGCTAGCGAAAATCGTACGTATATCGCTTGTCGATCGTTTCTCTCTCTCGACGGTGGTTCCCCTTTTCGAAATGTAAACCAGGTTACAGGAAAAAGTGCGCGCAGGTTGCCCGGTTTCTGTGTCACCCGACGCCAACCCGTTTTTACGATCGTGCCAGTCGAAATGAAGTGGGCCGTGGAAGCTATAGATTTAAAATGTCATGTGATTTTTCCAGCATGAAAATTGCGAAATTCGGGCGAAGTAATCCGACGTACGTCTTAAACAAAACGTTTGAAAACAAAACGTTTATTATTTATGTTAGAAAATCGTGGTTGAAGAACGAGGTTGAAGGATGAAGTTGGTTGGAAATTGAACATACGCGGAAGACCTTGGTTTAAAAATTGAATTCAATTTGATTGATTGTTTTACAAATATCCTATGACTATGAACGTTTATACGTTATTGAGAAATTGAGAATACGTAGAAAAAATAAATAATATTCGGCGAATAATATAAATCATGCATAAAGTGTTTCTACTTAACTTCCATTCTTTTTATTATTAAATCAATCGAATATCCGTAATCTATTTCCAATCTCTTTCCCCTCCGATATACTGACATATCCTGTCGCTTAATCAAATATATACTAATTCCATTAAAAACGGACGAAAGGACGTACTTGACGGACGAATGTCGGGCTGCGTCTGATCGTTTCAATCGAATTAAATTCCTTGGGACTTCGAAAAGAAAATATTCCGATATTCTCGAGTGCGCAAACAGCGAACAGTGAAAAGTCATTCGGCAATTGCTGTGTGTGTTTTTTTTTTTTTTTTCCTTAGAATGGAGGAAAGAAGCTGCTGGAAAGAAGAGAAACGAGTGCGAGGTAACAACATTTCTCGTCCATCGGATTTTCACCTCTAGCTGTGAAGCAGTTTGCGGCGCGAACGAGTGGCCGGGGCTTAAGGCCACGAGCTTGAACGAGACGCTTCCGTTTTCCATCTGCCGGCTCTTCTTAATCGCAGCGAGCCATAACAGTATCGTAAACCTGGCTCGGAGGCTCGATTCCGCAACGTCGGGAACGGCCATGCCGGGATTTTCGTCGATCCTCTAATTCCTCGTTTAGCTACGCAATCCTAGGCGTAGGCGCAGGTGTTAGTCGCGAAGACATCGAGGAACGAAATTAAAAGTAACATCGGACTCTGTTATTTTCGCTCCCAAACATCGCGTAGTTTATTTTATTCGCTGGAAAATCTCGGGTGGTGAATCATAATATCCAGATAATGGGCAGTATTGTACCGATGTAACGAAATGATACTAACAATTTTGATATTTACATCAATATTATATTAATATTAGTTTAATGTTGTAACAATATCTTTCATTTTCTTTCTAGCACTAGAATCACCATTACTGTACAGCTGTATTTTTATGGTTGTTTTGTATAGTATTTTTATAGTTTATAGTTTTATGATAGTTTATATAGTTTGTAATAGTTATATGTCTACATCAGTTTATATAGTTTGTAGTACTTCTATATTTATATCAGTTTAATATTGTAACAATATCTTTAAATTCTTTTTACCACCAGAATCACCATTACTATACAGCTGTATTTTTATATAATACTTTTATAATTCACAGCTTCGTAGTAGCTTGTATAGTTTACAGTAGTTCTATATCTACATAGTAGTTTTATAATAATTTATGAAGAAGTGAAATTTAAATTTGTTACAAACGGGGATGAATTATGAAATGGTTTTCGATATTAGCTTTCGTAATATTTACTGCGTGATAAGTAAAATCTAGTACTTGTTAAAGAGACTTCTAAATTACAAAGTGTACAAATTAAGGTCTCAAGGTGACGAGTTACGGTATGTTAAAAAATTAAATACGCCGTAAGAATGGAAAGTACCTGATCACGGTATGATGAGAAAATTATTCCATTAAAAAAAAGACATTTTTTTCACTTTGTTTGTGCCAATGTTTCATAATTTCATTGAAGTACTTTCAGACCAGAGATTTCACTTTACCCATTGCCAAACATAGTAACCAACGTCGAACGTAAAAT
>CAJDYZ010008684.1:47963-61220 GCA_903986555.1 Heterotrigona itama
CGGACTCTCACTTGAACTAATCGATTTAACATAGCATTCAAAGCATTCGTTGGTGCAACGACTTACGTGCTGAAGATTACACGACGAACTATCAAAGTGTGCAGTCAAGCAGGAAATTATTTCACAATGTTCGATGGCGAAACGTTCAAAGGCCGTTTCGCCGTGCAAACCAGATCGATAGTGAAAAAGGAAGCGGAAAGAAACGTTGTATCACAATGAAATGAAATCGCTAAAAAAAAAAAACCTATGGCAGGAAATTATTTCACAATGTTCGATGGCGAAACTCGTTCGAACGATATCGCGTGGCTAATACGATCAACGTGTAATTAAGAATCATTAAATTAGCGAAGCAATTTAACCGGATAATGAAATAACGTGCATTTTCATTCGATTGCGAATTTATTATTGCTTTCGTTTCTCTGAATGAAACGTCGATGTGTCGAGACGTGTATTTAAGAATCATTAAATTAGCAGTATTGTCGAATAATGGAAATGCTACTTGATCTTACTTTGCTATATAAATTCAATAAATTGATTCGTATTTTTTTCCGTTTTTTTTTTTAATTAAGATATCAACGTGCAACTAAGAATCGCGAAACTAGTTAAATAATTAAAAAATGTTCTCGTATTAATTTTTCTTTACACGCTTTTTTGAGTTTATTTTTTTCTACATGGAAGTGTTTCGCTCGTTTTCGAAATCTGTAGTGCATCGCTCTCAGGTTAGGATAATTCAACGAAATGATCGGTAAGTATGTGATATTTTAAAGTGGATTAATGAAGATAATGTGTCAGGTTAAAATTAATCTACTTCGAGAAGTACTGCTTCTTCATTCTCTTCAGAGGAGAAACTTCTGGAGTGGAGACATAACGACTTGTGTAATCTGGATTTAATTCGAGGTCAGTTGAGAAGTTGAACGAACTCGTACAAACTACGACTACGTCCAAATTTAAAGTCGAGTGTGACAGGACAGTTTCATCGAAGGAAAAAGTTGTGGTTAATAATTAAGCAAATGTACTCGTAAGTTTCTAAATTTAAATCGTAAGTTTTACACTTTCAAATGTCGAAGGCAAAGTTTCGAAATTTTTAACGAAACGTTTTCAACAGAAGGCTTAGAATTCTCGAAATCGAGAACTTACTTTAACTTCACTAAACCTGATCTAAATTTTCAATGATACTTAATAGTTAAAAATTATCGATGGTTAAGTATCCAATTTTGTTTCTTAAATTCATGATTTTAGATTACTTCGAGTCTTCAATTTATTCATAGGTATCAAATTCCAATTTCGACGCGTTAGTAGATAAAATTTACTAGACTAAAATTTTAACTTTGAATCCCAGGTACTAGATCTGATATTTCAAACTTTCGATTCAACAATCTTCCGCGAACCGAGACCATCCAAATTCCGCAGGATTAAAGAAACGTGCGCTTCGAATTACGAGTTTCTTTCGGGAACAACAGATTCACTCGACTACGGTCGCTGACGTACTATCAGCGGCAGTACATCGATTAAAAAGATACAATCTCACGGGGAAATTCATTAATCACTCGGGCAGTTCGGGTAAAAAGCGACGAGCGTATCTCTGCTGTCTCGTGGAATTATCGGGTCTGGTATAAGCGTGACTTATATTTCCGCGTGCGTCTTTCGCGAGAAACACAGCGGGAAGGATCGTTGAAGGTGGAAAGATCTGTCTAGGAAGTCTCAGACGTGACCATGTTCATAAACCGTGTCACGAAACGTTCGCACAGGTTTCAGCAGGATGCAACGGAACGATCAGGACGACGACAGACACTAGACAATTCTTTTCGTCTTTATTTTCTTCTCTTTCGGTCGGTTTTCGCTTAGAAATATTTTTAGATGAATGTACATTAATAATTGTTTTTATAAGTATCGATTATTCTCTTCCGTTCTCTCGATAGTAGCAGCCAGATATTTCTTTCAACGAGTTCATTTATTATTGTCAATCTTGTCAATCTCATTTTATTTTTTAACATGTCAAATGTTTCATTTCTATCTTCGACTTCCACTTTTGCTACGTATTTTAAAAGCACGCAGGGAAAGCTTGACGAATTAAATGGAAGAGAAACTTTCGTTAAGCGGGCAGCATGAGGTTTTACTATATTTCAAAAAGATAAATCACGGAAAATCACGATAGAGGATATTGAAAATTATCACATATCTGTGGAAATGTTTTATGTAATGACTACCCGTGGATGGTTTAAAATTTTCGCACTGTTTCCACCTGCGACAAACAGGAATTTATAAACTGGTTGTAACGCAACCACGTCGTTAAAAAGCGAAACAATCCACGCAGATTCAATGTATCGAATTTCCACGTATAATAATTTCCTTGGTCTGTAAAAAACTCGTTTCGTTTCTGCTTTAAATGCTACGTGTTTCAAAAAAAAAAAAAAAGAAAAAAAAAAGGTCAATCAAATCAGTCTTATTTGGAAGCAGAAAAACTGAATGCTGGACGCGTTGTTGGTCGCCGTGTTCGTGACATTACGTATTCCGCTGTTTCTCGCGGTTACTTTCGACTTGGTAATAATAGGTGCGCAGCAAAAAGCTCATTACGCGCCTCCGCGGGGACGAGTCGCTGGACGGACGAGAAAGGAATTCGGGAAAAGATTTTAATTTCGCGGCTCGAATCGCTCGTTTATTCCGCCGCGGCGGTGCAATACGGAAGTGCAGTTCTGTTTTCAAACCGTCCATCGCGTGATTAGCCCGTCCGCATGAGAAATAATAAGAAACGCAACGAATTTCAAATGTGATTGTTGTTTCTCCTCCTCTTTTTTCTTTCTTTATCGTTGGATATTCATTTTCATATATCCTTGGCGTGCAGTAAGAGTTTCCAGCTGTTTTTAAACGTTGTAAAGTCGCAACATTCGATCAGTTTCGATCGCGAATTATGATTCAGAAATTCTTCATTTTCGCCGGATTTTCTTTCGTTTATGTAGAAAAAATTAGAGACAAAAATGGTATGAATTTTAATTGCTTGGAAGCGTAGATAAAATTTCACCGTACGTGAGTTATTATTTTGTTTTAATGTTATCGTTGCGATGTTCTTTGCAACTATTGCAAACAATGTGGGCTCTACTTTGTATTTAATATTGAACAACAATATTTAATGTTTAAAATAAAAAGATAGCTTTTAAAGTTCAAATAAACAAAAGATGCTGTAATATGCAATTCCCAATATCTCTGAATGTTTGAGTCTATTGAGTGTCGAGAAATCCAAGATTAAAATTCAAGTAAAAATGCGAATGAGAGAAAAAGAAAACGAAATTCCAGAAACTGTGTCTCGACCCAAAATGGGGAATGCTATAAAAAGTGGAGAAAGTTGATCAGAGAGTACCAGTACACGGAATCAGGTATTTAAAAATCATCTCATTATCATATGTAAACACCATATCGTGCATCATATGTGAAATGTATAGATCTTATCTTCAAATTTTTCCTAAATTATATCATTGTCCATTATATTAAATTGTTGCGCTTTGAGATTTTACAGATTCACTACTCTGAACTTTCATTACTGGGCATACATAATATATTCAACATATAACACGTTGTATAACCCTTGAGAAGTCAAAAGTCAAAATACTTTCCACTCTTAAAAATGTTCAAAATTATTGTTAGTCCTAATTGTAAATTCTTGGTCTTAAGACAGAGTCTAATACCGAACCAGATGTTGAGTTAATGTTGAGTCGCGTCTGCTTATGATTAGGACTGACTCAATCGTGTTGTCTGCACTCAAATTTAATTTTGACCACGATCTTTTTTTCTTTTTTCTTTCTTAAAGCAACAATAGCAGATATTAGATCCAATTTGCATCCATCATTCCTTAATCGCGATAATAAGTGCGAATTAATCTCAGACGAAAAAATCCATCGAGTTATCGAGACGTCGGGGATCGAATTACGGCGAATCGTACGTTCTTGGCACGGAAACGTTCGAGAGTTCTTGACCGAACGGTCGGAAGTAGCCGGTTGTTCGGTGCTGGGAACGCCAAACGATACCTGTGAACTTTCCATAGGAATTTCAAACGTGTTCGGTACACGTCCAATTCCCTCTGACATTCGGTACACGGAGTTCAGCCATCGACGTTATCGATAACGGATGAGAAGCTTGGACCGCACCGCAAACTCCATTACTATGGTTAGCCTCCCTAAAATTAACTGGCGAAATTAGCGATCCAAATAGATCCGCATTCCCGCGGGGCACCGCACAAATTTCAAAGCTCGCGCGCTCTCTCAAGAATTACAACGGGATCGATATGATCTGTTGGTCATTTCCATAAGTCCCGGCAGATTCTAATTTTCTAGCCTGTTCATTAACGAGATCGCCAAAGAGACCCGCGCCTTGTTTCCAACTCGTAAGAGACAATGGTCCCTTACGAGTTGGCGGGAGAATTAAATTCATTTTCGTCGATTGGATTGATGGAGCAGATCAAACGGAATCGAGCAAATGGGAATTTGATCAAATCAGCATTAGATTATTGTTTGAATAAAAGGCTTGATAAACATTGTTTACAAATTCGTATTCTTTTTTTTTTTGTGATACGAAATTCCTAACTTCATCAATCGACGAAAGTGTCATCATTGAAGAGAATTTTGTCATTTTTCTGTAAGGTAGATTGTGAATGTACATTTATAAAAAATTGAAGGACATGAGAAAAAATGCACGTAATTTATATTAAATATAAATTTTCTCTACCATGTATTCTGCATAATTTTAAACAAGCAATCGATACGCATTGTGACAATTTATCTCGATTGATGTCATTGAATTATTAATTGACAACTTGGATCAAGTTAGTGAACTTTCTAGTATTTAAACAATTATCGGTATTAATAAATACGTAGATTAACAAAATTGATTGCAAAAATCTATAATTCCTGCAACTCGTATTACGCCGTATCTGTCAACGGCGTTACTTTCAAAAATCATGACCGAAGGGATCGCAAACGCAAAATTACGTCGACGAAATTCTCATCGACGAGTATCAATCGGGAAATCTCGTCGAAATCGTCCAATCGTCAACAGCACCATTCGCGAACTTTCGCGAGAATCATCATTCGCAAATTCAGCGTCGGATCGTTCCTCGCGAACGAGCGAATCTCGATCTATAACAGCGTCGCGATCGTGACGAATCAGTTTTCCTCGCGACGACGTACCCACCTTGTGCCGGAAATTCTGTCGATTCGAACCATGTCGTCCATGTTGCCTGCAGCGTTGCGTTTAACCGGGTATATCGTCTTGGAAATCCGTGGAGTTTGCGGAAATTGTTGCGGATGGGCCAGCGTGAAACCGATCGATCAGACAAGCGTGAATACGATGAAAACCGGCGAACTCCGCGGCCGAGATGTATCAAACTGGGCGAAAAGTATGTCAACGGCACGTGTATATCATTGACACCTTTGAATTTCGCGTAACACGATCGAAGCCTGGCACTGTCTGCCGCAGACAGTTGTCAACGCGTTGTCAACGTTGGCAAACATTCCGTCTGGCTCGACTTTGCCCGACCATGAAGTCGATAAGCCCCGTTGCTAACGACGCACGTTGCGAAACTTCTGCCGCGAGCGCGTTTGTCGACGTTCGAGACGAATATTTTCAACGAAATTTGGAAACAGGATACAAGGTACAAGAGTGGAAACGATAAAATTCGCGGAAATTTGTATTAAATTCTGAATTTTGTACGTGCGTCTTTCGACTACGATGTTTGTCTTTTGAATTGGTGCTGCATTCGAATTTTATTATCGTCTTCAGGCAGTGATTCGCGATAAGCAGATATGAGAGAATCTAGAGCGCGTCTTGTGTAAATAGATCATTTTTGCCGGGTATCTTTCATCACACACTCGTAAATATAGAAGTTTTATCAGTGATTCAAACTTGAGAATTTCATCATCGTGTGTCTTTTATCTGTGATTTATCAGTATGTGTATTTTTTATCAATTAGAAATTACAATTAGAAATCACACTCTTCCGAGCGATGTATCTTTCTCTTTCATATAAGCAGACAGAATCAATTATTTCAAAGTCGTTTAATTTCATTTGTAAAACTATTGATTAACTCAATAATATGATCTTGATGCCAAATTCTTATATCATTACATCCTGCTTCAGAAATACATTTTCATTACGAACGAGATAACGTGAATCCAATTTCGCTAAAAAAGGTTCGATCTTGGAATTCGGTCTTCGGTCAATACTCTGCAAAACTAAATATAATAATTTCATATTTGTTACTTATCAAGAAAGAACTGTGTGTAAAATGTCAAGTGAAGAAAGTTGTCGTTGAAGAAAGTTGTAACGTAACTGATGGAATTGTGAGTTTCGTTTGTGTAAGTGTATGCGTGTTCGTGGTAATTGTTAATACACGTAATATGTAATGCGATAGAGCCTTTGGATCAACAAACGGGAACTTTGTAGCCAGCGGTGTTTCTCTCAACCCCTGAACTCATCCGCGGACGAGGATACCAGTTTAGTTATCTCCGGCATTCAAACTGGCTGAAGCTCGCGTTACATGCGCTCTTGCTTTCGAGCTTTCCTGTCGAAACTACGCGCGTTTAACCAACTACCAGTGGCCAATGGAAACGAGCCGCTATTAAGCTCGGACCATTTGCCGCTTAAGCGTTCGTGAGATCAGAGCTTTTGCGGCTATTCTCGCACGTATCGTCGTTTCACTTTCTTCGTCAAATGCAAGTAATATCGATCCTTTCCACGATGCTGGAAAGTCGAACATTAACCGGCGAATCGGGTCCGCGACGTTGTCGTCTCAACGCTTCTTCTTTGACTTGCGTCTGGGAATTTGTTTCCTTCATATTTGCAAAAGATGTATGAGAAAACAGAGTGTAGAAGCTTGCTTGTGTTTCTATATATTTAGTCGAAAATGGCCAATTTCGAGCAGTAACATGGTATATTTATGTGTGTATTATAATGACTGAATTGTAAATTTTATGAATACTTTTAATAAGTTAGTAAGTTTAGTAAATTTAAAGTTAGTTGCGTTAACAGTTCCCTAAATACAAATTTAAAAACAGTCAAATAGAATCTACGTAAGGATTTTTTTTCTTTTATCTATTTTTGCAATTTTAAATTTCTAAAATAATGTATGCATAAATGTCTGACTTTGTGATAAAGGGCATTATTAGAAATTCTTTATATAACTCAGTATATAAAAAGTTTACGAAACATTTGGTCAAGCGTCACAGATACAAGAGACTCGTTAGAATTATAATAATTTTGAAAACGTGGAATAAAAAGAGGCAGAACACGGGACAGAGGAAATGGACAAACACAACTCGCAAATATAAGATACATAGTATAGATCATAGTAACATTGGCACCAGTAGGCATGACACAGATAGGAGCAAGCTAATCTGACAGGATACAGACAAAAATATCACGCGTTGCGAACGAAACTAAAGCGATCAACATCGATACCACTGTACTCGATAAAGGCATAACCGGAATAATTGAGAAAAATGGAAAGATAACTATCGACATTTGTCAAGAGTACAACGTCGAGAATGTCAGATACACTGAATACAGCCGTATACAGACATATATATGTGTATACAGTAAATACAGATATGTGTATTTATTAACTATATACTAACATATGCTAACATAGATGTAGATACAACATAACGCAGTTATATAGATGATTTAGTAGAATCTACATTACTACATCTGTGATTAATCAACGAAATGAATATCTTGGGGACGATTTAAAGACGTCCGTTAAAAAGACTAAAGAATCAAGAGCAAAATTTAATAGAAATTGTTATATGTTCAAAAGTTAAGTTGTTCGTGGTTCAGAATATATTAACATTTTCGAAATTATTCGAACAGTTTGAAGTAGAAAATTGTTCTATTTTTATGTGAAAATGAAGTTGCTCGTCACAGTAGATACAGACGCGTGTGTCAGACACGACGCAACTGATACTTGTTGGAATGAGATGTAAAGCAGATAGAACAAAATCAATCATATTCATCATTTTCTTCATTCGCTTGTTCGATTTAGTATTCGATTAGTGGTTTGTAACAAATTTTTTATTATAATACATTCTCTCGTTATCTAACTCGAAAACACGTTGTATCTCTTCGCATATCTTTCTTTCTTTGCAACGCTATATTAAGAAAAAAAAAGCGTAAAACAGATTGTAAAATTATATTGAATGTTAGAACATTCAAATTATATATATATATATATATATTTCGAATTAATCGAATTAATATCATACGACAACGGAAAAATATTTCGATATTCAATATTTACTTTGTAACTCCAGACGCTTGTCCCTCTCGTCCCAAAAATACTTGTTCGCGTCGACAGTGAGAGTAAAATTCCATCGTGTTTTTTTCTTCTTCTTTTTCTCCTGAGAAAAATGACGAGGGCACATTTCGATTTTTGATAGATTTTTCAAATTTCGCGGCTAATGCTCGATACTCGCAATAGACAGAACAAATCGGTCTGTTTGTGTTTCCGTTTCTGTATCGGATGCGGGACAACACCGGCATCGCAACTAAATCGAACGGTATGCAGCAAGTATACGTACGTATAGAGGAGCAGCGACGTGACGCGAATACGGAAATTCCTTTGCCCTGGAAGTCCTTTACCTCGGCGATACGCGACCTTAGCTGTCTGCGGAGATTCAAGGAGAGACGAGTAATGGCCTATTGAACCGTTATTATTTGCCTAATGCCTCTTCTTGCTTCTCCAACGATGAGAAAAGAAACGATAAAAGCCGCTCCTTGGAATTTGTTTGCTGCGTCTAATTTGTCAAACGAGTGAAATTAAAAGAACAAGTGGCAAATCTGCTGGTTAGATTGCGACGAAATTTGCAAGAGTGCTATTCGTATTTTCAGTATTCTGCGGATTAAGATCCAATGTATGCATCGCGTAATTTAGTGATCTTTAATTCAGGCGAATTTCAATCTTTTGTTCAAGTTGACAGTTTATGTCCACGGTCAGTCGTTAGAAATCTAAATTTCAGATGTTTCAAGTGTAAGAAATTATCTTATTCATCATTTATCGTTTTCAGTTCATTATTTTGCATTTCAAATATTGCAGATTTCTGTAAATTTAAGATAGAAATTTCATTTGCACAGGAATTACAATTATCTAACCAATGTTGTTAAAACTAAAATACGGCTAAAAAGTAATAAAACAAGAAACGCTACAACATTGCAATTATAAGGTTCTCGCGCCTTCTCAAATTAAAACATTAAACGCACGAAATAATTAATAACACAGTTACAAGATATTACGATCAAATCTAATACACTGCTCACAGATATTAGAAGCATTTGATTTTTTTCTTTATTAAACAAAAACATCAGAAAAGCAAACGACAAGCCAAAGCAATCAAATGCTCCTTTTTTTTTTATCGCTTCATATTCATTTTGAAATATCCCCTAATCTTTGTGAGCAGTATTATTTATTTCCTCCAAAATTCTAAATTCATTAGAATCGACTCGTTGCTCTTGTATACCAAAATATACCACGTATATACATCTCTGAGTCGTTCGATCTGCTTGCGTCGCACGACCGCGGTTCTAAATTTTAATACGAAATAAATAATTCGCGCTGTCGCGTAGAAATTTCCCTGGTAAACAATACCCCGGGTGTCTGTCGCGAGTAGGCAATTAATTTGCCGCGCTTTCGTCAGGTACAGTTGTAGGTTTCGGTGTAGAAATTTTCAAGTTAAGCGTGGGAGGTTGGAGGTGGAAGGGAGAGGGTTTGCGCGCGGATTAAATGAACCGGTTCCATGTTTGTTTCTCGATCGTTCGTTCAATTCGCACCGGCACCGTTGCCGTCGCCTGTATAATCCACACTAGCTGAGTTATGTAGATCCTGGGGCTTATCGCTCCAGGATTTCCATTCTGTCTCATTATTAATTTCCATGCGTTAAGCAGCCGCGGCTGGGATTAGTTGGTACCGCGTCGCGTCGTTACACGAGAGCCGATGGAACTACGCCGCGTTTCTATGGGGGCGGGAGGGGCGAAAGGGGGAGGAGAGGGGAAGCGGGCTCCATTGATTTCGCGATGTAATTATTCTTGGAGGAAACCGCCGTGTCGACTAACAAACGGTGGTACCCGCCAACTTTTCGCACGTTCGTCGCTCCAACACGCCTTGTTTTCGCCTACTTTTTGTCTCTACGTCCCTCGATGACAATTTACGTCGCGCCGGTGCGACGCTCCTCCTGTTCTCCAAAGATTCCCAGCGAAACGCGTATTTGAAATGTAATTCGAGCTTTCACTGTTACACGAGATACTTTGAAGTTTCCGTTCTTACGTGCTACGAGACGCGATCGCCACGATTGTATTGATTAAGAGGAGGAAGTTGTGCAGAATGGAACCTTCTTACACCACGTGACATATGTTGAAGTAGTCTGTTCCCTGTTGTGCTGCACGGAAATTCAAATGTTGAACGTTAATTTGGGGACAGGCAACAAACAATAAATATTCAAGTGTTTATTACCCGAAAATAATAACTTTAAATTGAATGTCTGAAGATATCTGAAAATAATTGAAAGCGACGTGAAAAATTGAAGCGACGAGGGAGGAACAAATTGTTTTCTTAAAAACGCGCATAAGTATATGAAAACCACGTGAAACTGGTAAATAATCAACTGGACGATAAACTGTAAACGTAAATAGTAGAATTAAATTTCGTTTTAACAATTCCATCCGGCATGAATATAAGTGAGCACAACAACGTCTCCATTTTCAACTACCACATTCACTCTGCAATGAAAGTTGTTTAGTATCTCTACTCCACTTTCGCCGCAGCTTTCCTCGTGTGTCTCCGATAAACAACAACGCGAGCGTGCTAAAAGGAAAGAAAGGAAGAAAAAAACGCGATACTTAAAACAGAAAACAATGAAAAAGGATAAAATAAATTCTAGCGTTGCCATATTTCTTCCGAAGTATCGTCTAGCCGGAAATATTACGTGCCATTTTTTGCGCGAATATTTTTGCTATGCTTATTAGAAAACGGTGTGTCCTTTGAAAATAAAAATTCTGCTCCAACTTCGCGCTTGTATGCTTTCGTTTGTATGTTCATTAACGCGTTCACAGCCACGGTGATTTTGATAGATATTTTGGAGTAGTTCGAACAAGATTATCGACAGAAGATAATAAGTAAATTAAAATCCTTGTGTCTCTTTAACATGTTGTCTGTCATCATGACGACTAGTTTAACTTAACTTTTTTTCAGAAAGGTTCGTGCCTTACTTTTGCAGCTGCATTGCCTTTATTAATTTCTCGCAAGTTCTAGTTTTTGCAGAATCTATTATAACTTAATTAGTACCTTTCTGGTAGCATCATGACATGGTCAGACGCGGATGAAACGAACAAATTTCACAGCATACACAGGTCACAACGAGCGCAAGAATTTCGTGGAATCGAATCCACGGTGAAATTAAGTCAGCGTGCACGCGCGGCCGGGATCGAAAAACTTTCTCGTTTCTCATTCCCTCCCCGATGTTCGATTTAACGCGATCGAACGGCGATACTCTGTCGATCGGAGAGGATCGACGACGGGCCTCTCCTCTGCGGTTCGCTCCTTGTCCAACGGACTTGGAAACTTTCAAAAGGTCCTGAACCCCCTACAAATCACATAATTTGTATGCATGAAGTCAGAATGTAGACGTGTCGCAATGGCGTGGCCATCCGAAGTCACGGCTCGCCGAGATTTCTGCGAAACCAGACGCGAATTCACTGCTCGCCCGAATGTCGCGACCCGTTCCTGTAACGAACAGTCAATTCGCGGAGAGACGCGAGACAGTTCAACGTTTTCGCGATCCTTCCCCGACCTGTTATACCTGTTCGAGCTTCTCGTGGACGACTCGATGGAACGCCGCCGTAGACTCACTCTCCGGGCTCTCGCGTTTCTCCTTGTTAAATCCTGCAAAAGAGGTCATGCTCGTGAATAGATAGAGAGAAGAAATTCCAGCGAATTTCCTCGGAATCATCCGAGAGCCATGTTCACGTCGAATTTTCGACGTAAATGCTCTTCAGATGGGTATAATTCAGTATGAGGAAAATTTTTATTTTTTTTTTTTTGCATTTTTTTTTTATCGTGTTGTTCGAAGGGTTTGAAAGAGTAAAAAATAATTATTGTTTGGCAATTGTAAGTAGTATTTATTCGAAGTATATCTTTCTCAGTCATGTACGACTACGAATTCCATCGACTACTCAGTTAATAATTTACGATTTCTCAAAGTATTTTCAACAAATTTTCTTTCTACACTTCTTTGATTTTTATAACGAAGTGTAGATCTTTCTGAGAGTATCGGTATTACTTGTAGTGGAACTGTGATACCTACTTTAAAGTCGTGAGTCTATACGAAACTTCATTTATGGCCATTCCTCACTCCATTCAATCATAAATTAGAAATAAAAGATGTTTCAGCTTGTATCCACGTATCCAGTCTCAATGTGTCATCAACCAATTTTTGAACAATTTGTCAATAATTTAATTCAATTATTTTATTTTATAAGGATTACGTTGGCAATAATATTAATAAAAATCGATCGAAGTGAGACTGTGACTGTGTCGAAAAAAAAAAGGACAATAAAAACTGGTTCTGCGAGAAACGTCCGTGACAAACGTTTTAATTTAACACGGGATTCGATGAAATCCGCGCGATTCGAATGTGCAATTTGAAACGATCGTGCACATCGATGGGCAAATAAAAAGTAGTATTTCCGGGGATTAGAACCGCGGAATATTTAGATAGGTATATGCTTGCTTTCATAGTGGTCGTATTCCAATATTTGCAACCGGAATTTTTCTTCCGTTCTTGATCTTCGTTCTTCGTGTTTGTTCAGAATAATTGAAAACTTGGACAATACTACATATTTGAACCCGCTGGACAATAGTACATGCGTTTCTAAAAATTGTAACCAACGTATGTATGTGCAAGATATTCATTTATCATCGTGGGTTGTTTATTCTATAAAAAAAAAAAATTACTCGGAAAACAATTGCATGGTTTTGAAATTGAATGGAGGATTTGCCATATTTTTGTATATATTTTTTTAAAAAGCAATCTTACGTAGCAATTTAAAGTGTTGCAGTCACATTATTTTCTGCAACAACACATCATATGAAATTATTACGCATGAGGATATTAATAATTTTAATATTTGAACGTATAATATTGTAAAATTATCTGACAAACATTGCCTCGATTTTCGAATAATATATATATATATATATATATATATATATATATATATATA
>CAJDYZ010008691.1:1502-26409 GCA_903986555.1 Heterotrigona itama
AAAAGAAAGGTACGCCGCCTTCTCTATCTCCTCGAAACTCGAAATTCCGAATGTGAGTCTCGCGTGACTGCGCGAGCACACAGAGAGTCGCGAGAAGGGGTGGAAGTGTGTCTGCTCGGTAACTCGTTGCTCTCATTACACTGGCATTAACCTTTGTACTGTTTCGTGTCTGGAAACGGTGCGTCCGATCCGTTCTTGTTCGTTCTCTCGCGCAGAAGCCTCGCAGAAATAGAAACTAGACTGCAGGCTTCGAAATTCCTGCTCTCCTTGAAACGCGGTCCGATTAACATCGAAATTTGTCCCGTCAGGAAATCTCGTTTGCTCACGTTGATCCTACGTCGCTGGAGGAGATTGAAAAAAGCCTCGACGAGAATAATTACGAGTAACGAAATCGTTGAAGGTTGTCGAGAAAACTTGGTTTTCGAGAAAGCAAAAATTTTACGCAGATTTCGCGTCGCAGAGTAATAGATAATTTAATAAAATTGAAACTTTCGTTTTCCACAATTTTCTATATATATAGCAGTGCCTATCTAGGAGAGCTTAACCCCTTGTACTGATTCGCAGACCATAACGAGTGACCAAACTGTATACAATAGTACTAAGAAGTATTAATACTTCTTACTATTATCTATCTTCTTGATACTAAGAAATTACTAAGAAGTAATAAGTTTATTATTTGTTTTGCCCGGGTTATATTTAAATATATTTGAAACTGAGGGAATATTGCAATTTTGGGACTAAAAATTCTCGACGTGCACGTCATTCCCCAGCGCAAGAGGTTAAATACTTTCTCACATCGCTGTGTACGCGTGATTCTAATGAAAATAATTAACCTTCAAATTGGAGCAATTAAATGACCGTTCGACGAAGGTTCGTTCTATTGGAAACGTCTGGAACATATGTCGATCGAGATCGCGGGCAGATGTGCCGAATAATAGTATTGAATGAACCGTTGGACTACCACACGAGGATGCAACTGCGAAATCAAACGAATTTCGACAAAGGGGCATTCCGATCGGTAAAGCAGAATGAAAGAGAGAGAGAGCACACGCGAGAAAAGCAACAGGCGGGGACACGTAACACACCGCGCCACTCGTTCAATTCGCGCTCCATTCCAACACGTTCAATCCGCGACAATCTAAACGACTTTATCGCATCAACGGAACTGCAATTTTGATGGAGATAGAGAGGAGGTCGTCGAACCTTGTCGCTCGATCGAGCAACAACTCGAAGAGAAAGGTTTTACATTCTTAAAGGTTTTTTTATTTTTTTTTGCACGAAGTTTGTCAAAGCGCGTGAAAAAAGAAAAGAAAGAGGAAGAGGAGAAGATTGCACGTTGTGATTTCGATCGACGGAAATTCGTCAAAGAGGAAATAACTGTTCGTCATTTAAATACTTGTTGCACAAACCTGGTTTTGAAACGCTGCGTATCATCTTGACCAGCCCACATTCTTTCCTCAATATTGACGGACGAAACGGCGAACTTGGAGTTTACAAGGCCCTCAATGGAATATCGCACGACCACGCGGTTTCGATGTCACGACGCGGACGATTCGTGCCGGTTGTGCACGTTCGAGCGTGTCTACGACGTGGGTCAATCAAGCTGGGTCACGACACAACACACAAGCTTCGGCTCCTCTTCCGTTTCTTTCCTTGTCGCGTGCACGCGCTGCCGAGCACGAGGGAGAAAGACCGACGAACAGAAAACCAGAGGGAAAACTCGCTACACGCACGCTACACGAGGAGGCGCCACCTCCAAAAAGTCGCGAGAAGCAGGGAAGGAAGCGTGCCGCGTTCTGCACAATCGTGAAATCCACTGACGGCCGAGTGCTCGACAACGCGCGGCGTCGCAGCCGCCAACTTGCGTACACGTATTAAGGAGAAACGATCCTTCGTGTGCACGTGTGCATGAGGCCTTAAGCCGGTTTAGTCAACGCCTGGCCAGACTACGTGGGACAGTCTCGAGGGGCATATGTCCTTAAGTACACAACCACGGACACACCGTGATCTACAGAGACAACTCCCTTCGGCTATCCGCCTCGGTCTAGCCAGCGACGGTGGTTATATTTATCCTTTAAATCGCGCCTCTTACGGATTTTCCACGTCGCGAGAATACCTTGCATTTCCTTCCACCGTAAATGGCTATATTAAATTCTATGTCTCCTTGTTTCCTGCCGTTCGTCCAAACTTCCTCATATCCGTCACCATTTTTAAACTGATTGGCGCTTCGATCGCTTTAAATCTAGTATCGCGACTGTATGTTTTTGCAACTCAAATTAATCTACCAATGAGCCAGCTCGATTGCGATATATACTGAAACTAGAACGTTAGAACGTGAAATGACGAAATGAAATGAAATATACAGAAGGTAGAAATAAAAATTCCTGGTAATCCTGCGATTCCGAGAATCATTCCCCCTATTTCGTTCTCCGTCTGCATATTATGCGAGGGGATATAAAAGCGAACGTTGCGAATACACGAGAAAAAAACAGAAACAGACAGAAAGAGATAGAACAAAGGGTGGGTACAATATCATATACGTGCAATTATGAAGCTTCGAGCCTAAATGTACACGCCTCTATGCGGCACGCTAAGAACTATACGACCGGTGAGTCAGCCTGGAACAGCGTGACTCGTGCATACTTCAAAAGTCTGCGTGTTATTCGCATGCGTTCTGAGAAAATGTTCATGACAAAAGAAAAACACTGTTCACAGAGTAATTGTATTTGGAAAGAAATAACTTCTAAAAAAAAAAAAAAGAAAAAAAAAGAAAAGAAAAAAAAACACTCCTTACGAGAACAGGAAAAGAAACTTAAGCTCCTGTCGTTTTCTGCTATTATCATTAGCGGACATCCGGCAATTTTAATCTGTCTATGCCTTGTATCGTAGACATTATTACAAGAAGTTCGTATTAAGAGTTCGTGCATCATACAAACACGTAAAATATCCACTTTCGCTCGGAAACGATCAGCGTCCGTACATTTTGTACACTGTGTACATTTTTTTTTAACTTCTTATTAGATAATCAGGCGCCCCTTTATTAGAAACATGCCTTGCGATGTTTAGCCATATGCCCGCGGTAAACCGCTAATTTTTTTTCTTGAAAATGCCGGACTTGAAATGCGATACTCGTTAAGACAAACTCACTCACCAAGACCTTAGATAATAAGATTACATAAGCTATATCACTTTATTAATTATGACTCTGATTCGTGTAAAAACTCTGACTCTGGCTTCATATAAATATCATATAACAAATAGAATGAAAATAATAATATTCATCGTACTCTATGAGAAAACGTCGTAATTTTGTACAAATATTTAGCATCATCGTAATTAATCTCTAAACGTGCCAATGACCATATTTAATATAGCAAGATAATATAAATTATTTAAAAATTTCCCGCTCGACATTTTCAATACTCATATAAATAGTTCTTTTTTTATTTAAAAAAAAAAAAAAAAAAAAGGAAAGATGATTCGAGATTTCAGCTTTTTGAAATTCGCACCATAAATGATACATCAAGCGCAATCTGTTGCCACATCTTAGCAACCGCTAGCACGCTTTATTCAACGTGTTACCGACATCTGTAATTATCAGATGCAACAGTTAAAAACACATATCGCGTTGTGTCTATAAATAATTGAGCACATCCTCGCATCAGCAATCAATTAAAATGATACCGAAAGTTGTGTGTTCATCAATGTAGTAAACAGACTGAACACTAATCTTTTCAAGTCATACTTAATCTAGCATTTAGAAAAAAAACCAAGGATCGCAATTACATTCTGAACAATAATGCAATAAAAAGATAACAGATGTTGGAATTAAATGCACACATACATACATTTGGAATTAAATGCACACATACATATATTTCGTGTATGTAGCTTATCGCATTTGTTTTACTAATGATATCAAGTAATTGATTGAAATTTTCTTCGAACTGTATACGACAAATAAACAAAAAAAAATTAAATAAATAAATATATGTTCCAATTTTCAATTCCGTCCAAACGCTGTTAGTACGAAAAAAGGTGCATGGATTGTCCGGTTATGACCGGTTCAAACTGACGCACTGTGCATAATAAAAAAGTCAGTAACCAACAAGACGCCGTTCATTTACTTTGATAATTATTTAACCGAACAAACGGATAATCTCCTTCAAATCCTTAAGAACGTATGAATAATTTTAAAAAAATCTATCGAATAATAATAAAAATCAAACTGTTAAAAACCGATCAAACCTTTTGTCGATACTTTCGATAATAATTACTGACGCGAAGGATGAATTTCGATCGTGAAAATCATGACTTTCCCTCGATGTGGCTTAAAATAAATAAACGATACACCACTGGCAGAAGGACAATACAATTCTCGTGCAACATTTCTGCAAATAATAAATCATAAATAACAAGCGTGTCACATACTTGCTGGACTTCTTCTTCTCGTCGCTGAACCCTTGGAACGTCCCTGTCGATGTCATCTTGATACTGAAAGATCTTTCGAACGACCGATATTATTTACCGGAATAACAATTGTCACTGTGTTTTTGCGGCACACGAAACCCAAACACGACTCTTTCTTCTACCGAACGAAATCAAATAGGGTTGTGACACAGGATTGGTAGGTCTCCCTGCGAATTTTGACGTCAGAATTGCTAGTCAAATCAGCGTCTAAATTACAAATTCTTCGCCATGAAAGAACAATCTACGATGAAGTGTCAGTGCATGAAACAAAATACAATATTTTAAGAAATATTTTTCTGCGATAAATATAACCAGAAGATTATCAATATAGTGTGGAATAACGTTAGTAGTAATCTCAATGATGTTGATTTATTACCAAACTTTATAACCACTAACTACTGCTCTTGTTAAATGTATTATGTATGAAAGAAAAGAATATTTCTAAATATCACGAAACAGTGAAAATCTTTAGTTACTTTGTTGAAACGACGATGTTCTATAACTGAAATTTCTGAAGTTCCAGTCTTGTAAATTTTTTGTAGTGAATTGCTGCTTGGACGTGTTATATGTACGTTTTATAACGTGTCACGTATGATTGCTGTTCGTCCAGGAATATGTTTGTAGAAATTTTTTTCGAGTGAAATAGCTGACATTTACGGTGATTTTATGTTGTGTTTTGAAACAAAAAACTTATGGGACTCGTTTGGAAACCGGCAGCCATGTTTGATCTTTGTCATAAATACAGATAGTGTCTGAAAAAAAAGAGTTGTATCGTGTAACAATTTGCCTGTGTTCTGTACGATTGATCTCGTGCAATTATAAAATAAGTGATAATAGACACCTGTATAAATGGTGCGACAAACTAGAAAATCTAATACAGTGGACGAATTTGTCATCAAATAGACCGTTTTTGCATTTTTCGATTGCCGAGGGAAATTTGTAAGGGAGCTAAGATGTTAAATCAAGCTGTTGTCGAAGCGTTATATTCCGCAACGTATATCGAAAATTATTTAGACTGTGTGGAAAACTTGCCGAATGATTTACAGAGACACGTTTCCCGGCTTCGGGAGCTCGATGCCACTTGTCAAAGTAATTGAAATTAACAATTTCTAATTAATTTCTTCAGTATACACCTGTACATTCTCATCGCAAAGATTTTGTTTTTATAATTTGAAACATTCATAAACATTAAATATAATGCATATAATGCGTAACATCATGCATAAATGTGTTTGAGATAACGTAATTAAAACAAGATAAAAAAACATTAAGACATAAAAAACATTACATTTCTGAATAAAGTAAACATTGAATTTCGATGTGAATCTGTTATTTTACATTTTTCTGTATTGCATTGTTCAAGACAGGACAAAACAACTTTATTTTCATACATATATTTCATGTTATTATACTTTTATAAACTCAAGAATTGCAAGATGTTTTATGTGGTTTATTTTTTTAAATCTAATCTAGCATACCTACGGGAGGTAGATCAGCAACAAGAAGCATTAAGAAATGATACAGATCTGGCAATTAAGAGAAGAGCACTTTTAAGAGTTCAACAAGCCTTAATTGCAGCGCAAGAAATAGGAGATGAAAAACTACAAATAGTTCAACAAGTTCAAGATCTTATTGAAAATAAATCTAGGCAATTAGATTTGGATTATCGTAATCTTGGTAACTTTTTTTCTATTTGTGCAGATTGTTTGAAAGTAAATATATATTAATCTTTTACATTTTAAAATGGTTACAGATTTTGGGAAGGAACAAGAAAGTAGTGAATCAGTCCGTGAGACAAATGCTAATGTAAATTCCAATTCTTCTGGTAATGCAAACAATTCAGAGAGACAACCAAAAAGAGCTAGAAGAACAAGGACAGAGACGATAGTCGAGTCTTCGAATACCATGGACATGATCGTCATGGCGGAGACACGTTCTAATTCTTTGTCAAACGCGAGCAATGGTAATCAAAAGAAAACGACTAGCGCCAATACAGGTAAAAAGAAGAAGAGGAAATCTAGGCAAGGTAATCAGCAAAATCAGCATCGTGAAGATACTCCGCCACCACCAGAAGATGATCTTGCAATTGATCCAGATGAACCAACATATTGTCTCTGTGATCAAATATCATATGGAGAAATGATATTATGTGACAATGATTTATGCCCTATAGAATGGTTCCATTTCTCATGTGTTTCATTAAGTACTAAGCCAAAAGGGAAATGGTTTTGCCCTAAATGTAGAGGAGACAGGCCAAATGTAATGAAACCTAAAGCACAATTTTTAAAAGAATTGGAAAGGTATAATAAAGAAAAAGAAGAAAAATCGTAGCAAGAGAAGGTTGGTGAACAATTTAAATATTTTGGAAGACTTAATTCAAACTAAAAACAGCTTTCAAGATATAGATTGTAGTATTAAGTACTTTTTAATGTATTATTAAACATAATGATTTGTAATAATTGATGAAATGAATGATAATAGTTTCATGAAAAAAATACACAGAATGAAATGTACTGTTGTATAAACATGCATGTAAATTATCATATATTAACTATAATAACAAATAAATTATATTTGTACAATATTCATTATTGTAAATATTGTGATAACAGTAAATAATTAGAGATAAAAATAGATATTTTGAGTGCTGTAAAATGTTTTAAAATTGCTTTATACTTATTCGAAACATTAAGATTGGTGGGCCCCTACACATTTTAAATAACGTGTACAATATATAAATACTACTATACATCCATAGTAAATGTCTGAAATATATATTTCATAATCAAATTACAATAGCAGTATTAAAAGATAGAAAGTAATTTTTGTAATATAAATTAATTGTATCATAAATAAAATAAAGATTGATATTTTTTTTAATTAGTACATTATGATAAAATTCTTGATTACCATTCGAAATATATTAATAATATTTATAAAATTGTTATATTATTTAAGAAATATAAATTCTTCATGGCCACTGAATTTTATAAATTTGCATATACAAAATCAGTAGAACAAGAGTTATATGTATCATTTTATATATAATTTTCTTTGTTAATGATAATTTACTTTGTACATATCACTACTGTATTTTTAGAATGTGAATTCTCTCCAACATACAATGTACAATATATTTGATAAGCTATAATTTTTCATAGTCTAGTAAAAACTCAAAGCACATTGTTTTGTAAAATTTATAGATGCTTCGTATAACTATAAAAGAAATTTTTTTATTGAACATGTTTATAAAAAACAATTTTAATATTTTTATTAAATTTAATAATTTTTATTATGATAATTGTTTTAGATTTTTTTTACCTTTCCCTGTTGGTAGTAGGAAACTAACACCTTGTTGTGAATAATGTTTCAACTTTATTAGGAAATTACAATTATTAATAATTATTATTTAAATTGATTATTGATTTTAACACTATACTATATTATTTATACATTGTAGTCGTAGTTGAAACAAAAATTATTTTTCAGTTTTCTTAGGATATATTAGTAATTTAATTTATTCGAAATTATTTTACGAAGATCTTATATTTACGTACGTAGTTGTTAGTTACAATGTAAATTAATTTTGGTTAATTAGTAAAACAAAACTGGTAATTATACGTATATTTTTTTATTTTTATAATTTTTTTGTGTAGAGTTCCTAAAGTCTAATTATAATGAGCAAAATGAAATACACATTTTATTAATGTTTACAGATAAAGATCACATGATACGTAATACATTTTCATATCACTCCAGTGCTCTACATTTTTTATATATTTCAAACATAATAAGTATTAAATAAATCCTTTTTTTTTATTCCTACATTATAAAATTAGATAGCACTTCTAAATCAAATGTATAAGAAAAATTTTGTTGTGGAGGATATAATGTTGTGTTTCGGTAATATAGAAAGAATATTTCAGGCCATAAATTTCTAAAAAATTAAAAAAGAAGGAGCATCGAATAAACTTCTAAAAATTCATGAAAAACAGTGAATGAACCATATTTAATGTCAGCGGGCATCCTCTGTGTGACTTTCTTGGAAATTCAACCAAGACTGTTCAACAACAGTAGCTACTCTCTTCTCATATTCCCGTTTATTTTCTTGATATAATTGCGCAGCTAATGAATTTGCTGGAGAATTTGGATTTGGTTCATCCAAAAGGGACTGTAACAAATATTTTATAGACCTTGTTATGATATAACATAAGTTTATTCTAAACATAAACAGCACAAAAATTTAAAGAAATCATAAAATTATAAAGTAATGTATTTATTATGTTGTGTGTGCGTGTGTGTGTGCACGCACACATATACACTTATATATGTGTATATACGTTTAAGTGAATTTATGTACTATACGAAGTACTGCAATTTAATCGAAATATAGTTCTATACTTGTGAAAGACATTGCTTTGTAGTACAGAAACAAAAACCGCCAAATATTAATTATTTTCTACTGTTTTTAATATTACTTAATAATTTCAATCAAATATTGAAATAATCGATCTGTTATCAAACATCGAAATAAATAAATACACAATTTTATAATAATTTATTACTCAACATTGTAAAAATTCGATCTAATGTTGCACATTGTGGTAGTTCAATAGAGCTTTAGGAAGAAACATGCTAATATTTAGCATTAGCTTCTTGATAAGGCTGCACGTTCTCCACTGTATTTGATAGCTGTAGGTGGCTGAGTGATGCTGCAACAGCATTGTGGAAACGCCTGCGACTAATCCGTAAAACTCTGCTCCACACAAGCCTTCACTCGCTTCTCGTATTCACGTCGATTCTCTTTGTACAGTTGTGCTGCCATTGAGTTGGCAGGCGAATTCGGGTTCGGGTCACTTAACAGCGACTGCAACCACATAAGTCATACTCATTACGCGAAATTTTCTTTTTAATGATGCATGGCTATATTATAAGATGATATTCTTATTTGGTATTGGTGATTAAAAGTACACTTGTGGTAAGTTAAACAAATTATAAGCATAAATTTTATACTAACGTTATATGCAAATAACTTTCAAATTGAATAAATCAGACTTTGCTGAATTGCAACCGCTGTTAAGACAAAAACTTACGAATCTCTCGAGTTTTTATATAAAAATTGACAGAAAAAAAGGAAGATCTAGATATATGAAACTTTAGCAGGCATTAATATATTTTCTATGAAACAAAAGAGCAAAAAAAGCATAATCTTTTTAACAGAAAATATGATGCAGTAGGTATTTGATTGTTTAAAATATCCTAAACATTTAGTAACTGCCATGCAAAACATATTTGCAGTTTCCATATAGAAACTTTACTTATTTCACATTACAGGATAAGAAATGAAATATATAAAAGAAAAAAGTCTCAAACTAATATCTCTTAGTTAATTATCAGAACAAATGTCCTCTTTTGCTTCTGTCTCATTATTATTGTGTCATTTGAAATTCAACATGCAATATATGTTTTCATGATAATACATGAATTAATGAGAATGAACAGAAGACATAAAATTAAGAATATTACTGTACATGTTTGTGATATACTAAATCATAAACTGATATAGGTCATTAGATATTTTCAATACCTGTATAGATGTTAAAATAGCAGATACATCATAAGTAGGGCTCCAACGATTCTGTAATATGTCCAAACAAATGCCTCCATCAGCATATACATTGGGATGGAACATCTTACTAATAAATCTCACTGTAGGTGGTTTGTTTGGATATTCTTCTGTAAATTCTATTGTAAGTTTGAAAGTACCATCTTCAAATGGAGTATCATGTGGTCTGAAAATATAATAAACAATATTATTGTAAGATACTATAAATTTATATTGCTAACTTGAAAAGTATTCCTTTGTACTCTTACCCAAATATAACTGCATTCCATATCATAATATTATTGTCTGTAGGTGCTCCAGATACTCCAGTAGGTGGGTCTTCTTGTAATCTATTCATAAAAATATTAAGTTATCACATAACACAAAATACACAAATAGATTTAAAAGCAATGGTTCTGTGCTAAAAAATAAACACTCTAAAACACCAAGGTAAAAGTTATTTTTGATAGAACTTTAATAAGATTTTATTCAGGAAGTTGTTTGATACAAAGAGTATAAATTTAGATCTTTTTTATAGGCTTCAATGTCGTGCCAATGCCTTTTTATATAAAACAATTTTTAATAATATACCACACACATATATAATAAAAAAATGTCTAATACTTGTGTATATATATTCATGTTCTTCACTATTTTGAAAAACGAATAAAAAAAAAGAATCGTGACGAAAGAAATAAATAACAAGAATCGCACGAAAATCAAAATACAATTTCAAAACACGATTTGCGATCTATCTAGATTGTTATTTCGTTTACAAAACAACAGATCCGTAAATGATGAAAATTTAAAAAAAGAGACTGTCACACACGACGAACATATTTGTGAGAATTGGAGAGAAAACGTGACAATATAAACAAAACCGTGGTCGTCGATAAATTGTGCGTAATTCCCCAAATATTCGTCGAATAAACGAATTCTCGAGGTAAACGAATTCTCTAGTTTATCAATCGATCGTAAGATCATGGTCGATGTGTAAGAACGAAGTGTAATAAATTATTATAAACTCCTAATAATAACTTAGTGAGGCACACAATGATGTTCGAACGTGTCGTGTAATCTAAGGAAGAGTCCTGAGAAAAATTGTTCAATGATCTGACGTATACATATAGAAAGTGGCAAAATAGAAATATAAACATGATTTATAATGGCGATGTGCGACACAGAAAACGATGACATAGTAATCTTGGGTAATGACGATACCTCTTAAAGTCTCTCATTAGTCTCCTTCTTGCGGGGGTAGACATCCCTCACGAATGGGCTCGTCGCTCCCAAATCGTTGATGCAAATAAATCCCGGAATGTAACGATTGTTCACGTTGACGCTGGTTGCCCGATAAAAGAAACGAACAGTCCTGCTGTACGACAACAGTTACTTCGTACAACCTCGTCACACACACGAAAAAAATGCCAGTTGTTTCTGCTGCGTACGTCTTTACCTTTTGTCAGTCCGAAGGCCACCCTATCATACAATACCGTTATAGGTTGTTCAAAATTAGTTCTACCTAACAGGTTTCCGATTGGCACTCGATCATCTATCAATACTTTAACACCTTGAATTGCCACTCGTCGCTCGTACTAAAGACCACCAACATGAAACCTACGTAGCAATCACCCTGAGAAATATCGTTCACCGGACTGCCAAACCACGGACAGCTGGATAGATATACGGAGGGAATGAGGAATGAACTGTTTTGCGCATGACGTCACAAACTAAAATCGGACATCCCAACCAATAGTTCTCGTTCGCTATATTCGTTGTCCAATTTAAATTTATCCTTCCGGCGTTTTCGATTTCTCGACCGAGCTTCTCTCGAGGGGACGATTTCAAGAAACGAGATACGCTTGTTACGCACGTTTGTCGTTGATTTTTTCGAGCAGTAGCTGCGGCTGTGCATAAAAACGTCACGCACAACGCAAATTGCAACCAATCCTGACGTGTTGGTAGTCTGAAGTACGATTCTCATCGCAACATCGTACTTTTCTTCGCCTTTCTCTTCTGTTGCAAACTTACGGTATTTTCATGAACGACGATTTCATTACGTTCAAATACGTAGTTTCGTATAATGTGAACGCTGCGACTCATTTAATCTGAGATAAAAATTAATTTCATACTGCTCCTCATACTGTTGTCATTTTTTCTATATATCGTTGTTACAGTTTCTATTTACAGTAGATTTCAATGTGTATTTGGCTTGATGTTAAAAAGTTACGTTTCTAGGGATTTTATCGTTTCAAGATGGAAGAATTGTTATTGGTTACAATGGTTATCGCAAAATGCACTACAAATGATAAATTGAAATTGTACGTTTAACGTGGTTATGTCGCTTTGATTATGTCAGTAATTCAACTAATTGAATTAATTCTTTCTTTATGATAGTTTATAATACCATCATCATTCAGCGTATTAGAGCACAGACTATAGGAATAAAATGTAGCTTTTTTACGTAATGTTTACTTATACATAAAGTATTCAAAAATCGATAAGAGCCATAGAATACTGTTAAAAGCGCACGCGTGAACCAATACTGATACATGTCAGCTGTCCACCGTCAAATGCAACTACAAATTGAGAATTAAAATATTCTCTATTCTATATTACGAAGTCTTCCAATGAAGAAATATAATTCTAATCAAACTTAATGGCTTGTGATAACCGGACTAAGGTATACTTGGGATACGAAGACGAATATGTCACTGACAAACATCGAGCAAACATTAATTTTATGACAAATAAGATCGGTGGATTTCCAGTAAGTCTTCTTGCTCTTTTAAAACAGATTTTAAGTACTTGCGTTTTCTTAATCGAGTCTTTTGGTTTTCAGAGAAAATATTTAATCAAATTTTTTGAATCCTTTGAATTTTTTCTAGTTACTTTTCCTCTGTAATTAGATAATATTGTGTATTTACAGTGCGATTTAAATCGATAAACAATCTGATATTAATTATTTTCGAATTAATTCTCAACTCAACAAATTGTATTTCACATCATTCGTATAAATTGAATTAAACATGTTTTTGTTTATAGAATTGTTATGAAAAAAATGTACTGTCATTACCGCAGTGTAGACTATGCAGACTGTACCAGCTGCTGGCTCTTCAGTTGTATGTTCCATTAGATAACTCCAAATATCATCGAACGCTTTATATTTTCACATGTATAAATCCAAACTGTTGGAATCAAAATGAGAGTTGGACTTGTTTGAGAGTTCAAGTATCAGAAGATGAATGCAAGCCAAATGCTTTAGACAGTAGTAACATAGTAGTACCATCTACAACGTCATGGTTGTCAGATGCAGATGACTGGGGTGATAACATAAATGATAATTCTGAACAAAATGGAAACAATTTATTGCCAAATAATTTGACAGATTTTCACTTCTCCTTGCAAAAAGATATAGATGAAAATATAAGAGAAGAATTCTCTGCGTTACATGTCGATGATCCTAATGCAAACAGGTATGTATGAAATGGATAGAAGTTGAGAATCAACCTGTTTTAAAATAAATGTGATTTATTTTAGTCCAACAAGTATAGAATCTCCAGTTGGTGTAGGTGCAGTAGGTAGATTAGATTCTCCTCAAGCATCTGCTGAAATTGACGGAGAAGAAAGTGAAGTTGTTTGTATTGATACTCCAATACAGCCTCAATGTGATTTAATTAGTTTATTGCAAGAAGTAACTCCATTTCCTATTCAAGTAGAATCAAATGCCGATACAAAACTATCATTTGCTGAAATATTTCTTTCCGTCGAAGAGGAAGATTGCAGTCTAGATGTGCCACAACATGTACGTGATTTACTCTTGGAATATCAATATAGAAATCCAGATTTATCGTCAAAGTCCAGAGCAGACATAGACGAGGGTAAAACTATAGAGACAGATTCAGAAAAATATGAGAAAGCCATTCCAATGCATGGAGATGAAATGTTTCATAATTTCATATCTCAAATACAGAAGAATCCTGGCCAACTTTTACGGTAAAAGCATGAATATGTTAAATAAATATTAATTAAGTTTTATGTTTTATATTTTATATTTTATATTTTATATCGAAATTAAATTTCGCATGCTTTATATTTCAGGTATTCTCGAGATAACTTTGCGCCGTTATTCTTATATCCTATCAGTGAATGCATTGGGAAATGTCGACATTGTGGAGGTGAAATGACATTTGAAGTCCAAATTTTGCCTACATTGATTTCTAAATTAATACTACAACCACGAGTTGAAAAAGATTTTCAAATTGAATTTGGAACTGTTTTAATATATACTTGTATAAGAAGTTGCTGGTCTCCACTGGATTTATACAGAGAAGAACATGTTATTGTTCAAGCAGAAAAATTATAGTGATACTAAAATAAATTTAATAGAATTTCGAACTTCCAATTTTAGAACTTATAGTTGCATTTTTTCGTAGGAGAAATACCGTCCACCTTTTTGCGTATATATTAGAATTCGTAGTAATGGTATATAAAAATAAAATTCTAATTCCTATAATGTAAGATTCATTGAAAATACCTCTTTAAAATGTTCTGTTAGGGTTACAAAAAAGAGACATTATTTTGCTTTTAAATTTAATTTAGTCTAAGGAGAAATATTATACATTACTACTTACACATAAATACATAATTGTTAATTAAAATACTTATTTATATATTACTTACTTATTTATATATTATTTAAAAATTGAAAAAATTTTTTTTCTATATATATTATTTAAAAATTGAAAAACTTTTTTTTCTATAATCCATATTACTGACAAATTATATTATCACAAATAAATATGTTAACCTAATATTTAAAATGTCTTGGTTAAAGGATGTGCCAAAGGATATTTATGATGTTCATATGAAAGATCCATTATACTTATATAACAACTATCACCATTAAATGCCTTAGTCAAGTCTATTTCTTCTTTAAGTAAAGAAATTTTAGTATATGACAAATATGTCATTTGAGTTACTAAATCTTTTTCAAGATCTGAATTTCTAGTACCAATGGCACATGATCTTGATGCACGTATTATGTTAGCAAATGTTGCATATATTTCTGTTAATATAAATGTTATCCTCAGCATATCTGAATATTGTTCCATAACTGCTGATCCTCTTTCTTCTAATAATAGTAAAATACTATTTTTAAATTTGTTTATACTCTCTTCCAAACAATTTAGAGTTAGAGTGTATGATGGATGTACATACTCAGCATTTAATTTTATTGCATATTTATTAAGCATCTTATCTATCATATTATATACAGGATATTGAAATATATTTCTTTTCTTATGTATATGGTCAGTCACTTTGTTTCCTAAAAGTTGGAAAACACTTGATGCTACATACGTAACAGAGTCCAAATTATTTATATCCATTGTTGTTAAAGCCATGGCATCGTGAAATGCATCTATATATGATTTATTATTCATGTAACTTTTTGCACCCATTAACTGTAATCCTGCTTGAACACATTGCAAACACTTGTTTGCACAATAAGTTTCGGTAATGATTTGTTCTAGATCAGCATTCATATTTTCATATTGATCTATCATTCCAGTTGTAAGATATGCCATACTTTCCATAGTATACAAAGAAAACGTAATTTCACCTAAGATTTTTTTTACTATATCAAATGTATGCAAATCTCTGTCAAAATGTTTCATTTGTATAATATCTGATGTTATTAGATTTAAAAAGTTTCTTAAAATACTAATTGCTTGACCAGTTATATGTTGTCGTCCAGGTTTCAAGTATTCCATTAATATGTCCAAAGCACCACCAGGTGTACCTATAATGTTTTTATGAGGTACTACTGTATCATTAAATTTAATTGTACAGGTAGGTGTTTCATGTCTACCAATTGTATCACACACGTTTGTACAACTTATGTTTCCAAAATCTCGTTCAACTAACAATAAAGAGAACGAATCTGATTTAATTTTTCCTGTAACAGGTGCTACATATTTTGTAAAGACTAAAAACAGATTTGAATTTATCCCATTAACAACAAATTCTTTTTCACCATTTAATATCCATGAATCTGTTGTTTGTTGCATCATGAAAGTTTTAATACTATTAATATTCGTTCCATAGCCACCTTCATATATACATATTGTAGGAATTATGTCACCACTCATAATTCTTGGGAAATATTCAAGCTTTTGACTTTCTGACCCATATTTATTAATTATTTCGACTGGTATAATATGATTCTTCAATGCATAAGTACCCAACCAAGGCAAGTTACTAAGTATCTCTACCAGTTGCAATGTTTCTGTGTTTGACAAAGTTAAACCAAAATATTTGTTATTAATATGTGTTCTGAATACTTCGAGGTCTCTAAGGTTGTCCAATATCTCTTTTTTATCCATTTTTTTATTAACACAATTTGAGATGTAATTTTCGATAGGATTTATCCATTTGCAATAATCTTCATATCTAGGAGAATCTAGTTCTGGATAAGTAAAAGTCTCATTATCAATCTTTCCTAGAATTAAAGCTCTTAAAAAAGATATTCTCTCAGGTTTTTGCTTTCGGAATAATGCCAATTTTGTCTCTTGAGAAATTGGAGGAAGTGTAATTGCTTCTTTCAAATATCTTTTCATTACATGACTACACTTTAAACTTGAAATTTTATTATTCTGCAAGAATTTCTGCGAAAACATGATTCACTGTACTAAAGAGAATTAAAGTTAAAAAATGTATATATATTTTAATACGCGTTAACAACTCATTTGAAAAATAGTTATTTTATATAAAATAAACATCGACATTCGTTCGTTCTAAGTTTGTATGCGTTTAGTATTATTACTATATTAACTTCGTCTTAGAATTAACTATAAAACTACTCTACCGCTATCTACTTTTAAGAACTAGTTATTTTATACGCCAAAGATTTTTGCCCTCAACCTATTAGCATCTCAAAATATCAATCTATAGCAGAGAACAAAATATTTATAAAATTCTAAGGTAATAAACAAGTAGGATATTTAAAAAAAAATAAGAATTATTTAAAATTTTATTTAATACAGGGATTTCTTTTTATCTCAATTGGACAGTTTACTATACTTAGTATATATATACGATCAAAGATGGCTCGAAGCAAAGATAAAATTTAGATTGAAGGAATATATCATTTCATGACAAATAGAATTGTAGTTTTCGTTTTCTAGATAAGATCGAAACCTACGTTCAATCATGTCATATTTAAATCAACCTGATTATGTGTGTTATGTATGTAATTGTGGTTCTTTGAAGCCGATCTCGAAGATTTATTTCTGTAGGCACTGCTCGAAGATTCGTTGCGGATATTGTGTCTGTCAAGAGGTACATTCATTTTTGAGTTTTATATAAATATTACTTAATTATGTACTACATACAAGTATCGTATAATAGTCGTTTTTAGTCGTAAATTATTTTTCGTTTAAAGAAGAAATGAAAAAAATAAAATCTTCATTTTTGTTAATAGGTTGATTCACATTATTGCCCTAATTGTATGGAAAATTTACCATCATCAGAAGTTCGCCTTAAAAAGAACAAGTAAGCGTTTTAAACACTTGAATGTACAATCAGTTGCAACTTCTAGTATTTTATGAATATGTTGACAGATGTTCGAATTGTTTCAAATGTCCATGTTGCTTTCAAACGTTATCAACAAGAGCTGGTCATGTACCTTTACGAGTAGTACCTGCTGATGGTGAAGATTCTAAAGATGTTAAAACAACACCAAAGAAAGTTTATTATTTATCTTGTTCATTATGTCGATGGACTTCAAGGGATGCTGGTATTCCTGATCAGTCTATGGGTAGGTTTATTCAAGTATTTATTGTGTCACTATCTTGTTATGTTAAATTATTTCTTAATAAATAATTATTTCATATTATGTTATAATCAGCTACTGGAGGCTGGCCTGAACAGGAAAACCCTCACACAAGCCGGATCAATACCTTGATAGATTATCATAAAATATTAGCTTCTATAGAAAAGCAGCAGTCTGAGAGGAAAAAATTTCGACCAAAACATCCTTACATGCAGATTGTAATTGTTTATAAAATTATTCATTTTAGAAAGCATCGTTTGACTTGTATAACAGATATTATCTTTGCTTTCATTTCAGGCCATGTTTAGGATAACATCTGCTATGGTTCGTAAACATATAGGACATCCTACAAAACCTACTACTGAATCAACTGACCAACCACCTCCAGCTATTGCTAGTACAGAGGTAGAAGAATTGCCGATGGATATTTTTACAGAGCCAGTAGAAATAACTAAGAGTGAGTGTTCACTTATAGAAAATAATTGAAATAAATTTTGTTAGATTTAAAGATTGAAAAACGCAATTTTTTAATACAGTTACTACATTGGAACAGCGATTGCAACAGCCAGATGTACAAACAGAAAATGTAAATGAATTGCGTCCCCAACATAGACAGTTGTTAGTTAGAAGGTCGCAACGATGTCGAGTTTGCGAACATAATCTTTGTAAACCAGATTTTTGTTCACAGTCTGCAAAGTTTAAGATCCAGCTTGCAGCATTGTAAGTTAATATTTAACCATTTAATATTTTTCTCGATATTAATGTACTATTTTAATAGTTATCACGTACCAGAAGTGAGGATCGTTACATGCGAACCACTTCGTCCAGGTAAATCAAGTGAATTGCTTTTGAAGTTTTGCAATCCAACTCAACATCAAACTCAGGTGGTATTGTTACCATTGGATACACCAATGACGCCTATTTTAACAATCGTAGATGAAAAGGAAGAAGTTAAACAGGATAACGCACAACAGGTAAATGCTTGCTATTTTCCAAATTATACTGTTTCTAACGTTGCACTAATTTTAGGGATCTGAATCTCCAAATTTATTACCTTCTATCGTACGACAAGTGCCTGTAGTAGAGGAAACAAAACCTATCAAAATCACTGCAAATGCAGATGTAGTTCTTCCTCAAAATTGTCTTATTTTACCGCGCAGAGACGACGCTGCTGAGTATGACGATACCGGCGATACACATAATTTTCAGGATGATCCTAAGTATATACTTTTATTTTTCAATATTTTACTTAGGATGTTTTTCTTTTTTGTACGTTAATAATCTAATTTTTTATTTCATTAAAGGTTCGTGATTTGGCGAAAAGGTAACAAAGCCGTAATAAAATTGCATGTAACTCCACATGAAAATATAGAAGAGAACAACAATCAACCAATTGTAATCGGTTTTGTTATGCAGTATAGATATGTGAATACAATTACTACATTGGAACACAAAGCACCTCAAAAACTAGATCTCAAAGTTAAACTTTATCTTACTATTGGCAATATTGTTGGAAGTGCTTAATGCTTATTATTATGTCATATAAATATTAAACTTCCATAATTGACTCAAACTGCACATATATAATATGTATTATTTATTATTTAAACATTAATTTATGTTTATTTTATTACAACTTTTTAATAAATGCATAATTTCTTTTAATATTTACATCTGAGAAATTTCAAGGATTCTTTATGTCATGAATTCATATAAAAATGTATAAATGATAATATGTGAACACTGCATTTGATATCAGTTAATATTATATAGAATTTCACTATAAATTGTATAAATAAGAAGAATATAAAAACATAACAGCGTTTTTTAAAAGATTTTATTTTTGAAAGTTAATAAACCACACATAAAAACATAATTTATAACCTTCTTCCACGTCGACCACCCTTTCTACGTGTAGAGTCAGATGGAATCGGTGTGACATCTTCAATTCGGCCAATTTTCATACTAGAACGTGCAAGCGCACGTAAAGCGGATTGTGCACCTGGTCCTGGGGTTTTTGTTTTGTTACCTCCAGTTGCTCTTAATTTAATGTGAAGTGCTGTAATTCCAAGGGATTTGCATTTCTCTGCTACGTCCTGCGTAAACAATTACAAAATTTTAAATTTTGTTAATTTTACAATGTTAAAACTTATTACAAATAATTATATGTATGTTTTTCTATGAAATGTATTCTCCCAGGTAAAGAAGTGATTTATGAAAGCACACTTCCATATCTAGAAAGAAATTTGATTTACCACATACATGAACGCTCCTATGATTAAATAATACTATCTAGGAGCTGCCTGAATGTGGATATATCTGTGATAAATATTGTAATTTTATTTACCTGAGCGGCAAGCATAGCAGCATATGGCGAGGCTTCATCACGATCTGCTTTGACTTTCATTCCACCGGTAACTCGTGCAATAGTTTCTCTGTACAAAATGTTTAAAACAACTTCTAAGTATGAAACATCCGATCATTTAAAGTTTTAAAAATTTTCATTTAACATACCTTCCGGAAAGATCGGTTACATGAACAAATGTATCGTTGAAGCTTGCAAAAATATGGGCAACACCGAAAACAACTTCACCTTCACGGAGTTGGGGTCCAAGAGATACTTGAACCTCTTCTTTTTGTACCTTTCCTCGTTTCGGCGGCATTTCTATATAAAATATTATATATTTTTAGAAATACATATAGTTACAGTGTTACAACGTTCTAAAATTTAATTGTCTAAGATTTTAAAAAATGATTTCATAAAAATTTGGATTTTGTGAGGTTATGTCTTGACAGAGGTTCAGAAGAAGTATACACGAATCTCATGACATAAAATTCAGCCAGCAACATCTTAATGTTAAATAAATAATAGGAAAATACTTTGAGTACAACTTATTCAAACATATTTACTTTATACATTTAAGATATTATTTTTTAAAAAACGATAAGTTTTTCAAATAAAAATACCTTTAAATTGAATCTACTAGAATCTCACCCAACACGGCCAACGCAGGAAGGCTAAAGGAAAGTAACTTCCGGTTTGTAGCGCTCAAGTTCGATTTCGATAGTATCGAAAGTCGAAGTACAAATCATATATTCAATGAAAAAATAAAATAGAAATATAAAAATAATTTTGGGGAAGGTAAATAATTATCGATGTCTAATAAAGAAACGTTTAATAAATATAAAAACTTAATTTATTTTCATATAACATATAACATAATTTTTTTGACAGATCAGTTTTAATTATTTATATTTTATCAGTTATTATGTTTTAATCAGAATCTTCTATCAACACAATTTTTTCAGTTTTTCGTGATGATGACACATAATTATCTAATACACTTTGATCCTATATTATATAACAATATAATAAATAATTATAATCAATATACACATACATATATACATTTATTATATACAATTACTAACTTAGAAAACTTTCATAGTTTACCTTTTTTTTTGTCTGCCTTTTTGCATGTAGTTGTTTAGTTGGATTCACTGGAATGGATTGTTTTTCTCTCGTACTACCTTTTCCACGTCCACGTCCTCTACCTCTTTTGCTCACAGGCATATTTCTATTTTCATCATCACTGAGATTATTATCTTTATCTGTGTCAATTTCAATATCTCTTTGTGTTCTACTTTTTATATTACTAAACAGTGATTGTATCTACAAAATGATAAACATGAAAATAATGAACTATATAAATTCCAACTCTAAATCAAATATTATTGTAATTATTGTATTGTATTGTATGGATAAAATATTTAATCAGTACAACATACCTCTGTTGTTTCTTCTTCCTCTTTTTCCATTCGTTTATCTCTAAAATTTTTAATTTCATTACGAATACTTTCAGCAGTATCAACGTCACAGGTTTCCAAGTATGCAATGGTTTTCTTTATCTGATGAGTTACAATATTTGTAAAAGCATCTGTATCTCCTATGTCGACAAACCGATTTAATGCTTCGTTTAACCCATTAACATTTAATACTGTTAATTTATCTTTATTCTCTTCCAAACTAAAGTGCTTTTTTATACCTCCTTGTACAGTTCTATTCCAATTTCTTTCATCCTAATTAAAAGAATCCCTTATATTTAAAAAATAATAATAAATAACAATAATGATAATAAATTTTAATTTGCCTCATAACAGAGAATTTGTGCCATTTCTTCAAATTCGTCGCCAAACTCTATTGAACTTGACTTTGAATGTTTACTAGCAACTTTTTGTTTGCGAAATACAACCATATCCATAGGATTGGCAACCTCATCACAGAATCTTTGTGCTAATCTGAAATATCTCATATTAACTATGTTTACCGTATTTATTAATTAAAACAATACAAATAAAATTAAATTTTACTTATTTGCATCAAAGATTTCTTCCTCAGAACTATAAAATATTCGTAAACGCAACAGAGGCAAAATAGGTTGTTTAGGATGACCAGAAAGTTGTATGGTAGCTTTGGGTATAAGTTCATTCTCAATGTAATTGTTAACGAATTTGTATACAGATTCAGAGAATTCCTCAGTATAACTTTTTGGTATATCCTCATCTTGAATAATTAAATTGTCAAAAATAAATGGCCTAACAGTTTGTAATTTGACTCTTTGTAGTTTAAATTGCGTCTTGTTCACGCTTAAAATACCAATATGTTTGGGTTTTGATTCACCTTCAGATAAAGAAGTGGCAATAGAACTTCCTGTAATTTCAATGTATAAAGCTTTTGCATTATAATTTGAGCAAAATATTTTATACCTGGTTGTGAAATATAATATTTAGTTTCAGGAATATGTTCTGGAGTTATACGACATTCATGTTCATGACCCCATATAATAAGATTGAGAAAATCTGGTAATTTATTTTGCGAAATATATCCATGTTCACTATACGGTGATCGATTTTGATGTATAACAAATATATTGAAGCAATCTGGTATCTCTTTTGAACGTAACATATCTACCTATAAAAAGTGCTTAATAAAAATACATGAAAAGTATTATATAAATATACTTTCTGATAACTTTACCTTAAAATCTCTTAACAATCTAGATAATCTTTGATCATTTATATAACTTAAACCATACAGTGCAACATGTGTTTCACCCTTTTTTATAATTATAGGAGGTACAATTATTTTAGTAAGGTCTGTCCATTTTCCAAAATAATTTATTAAGCCAGATACTGATAATAAATCCATTGATCCAACAGCTCCAAAGCCTGTTATATCATTACCAACAAAAAGTAAGTTGAAGAAATATTATGATTGCTTCTGAGATAAATAATATTTCTTACTTGGATCATCATGATTTCCATGAATGGAGAATATTGGCATACTGATATTTATGTTTGGATCTTCATAATTCACAATTTTATTGGCACAATGGCGAAATATAATCTCTGGATCACTCAAGAATTGAATTTTAATCTCCCTAATAAATGATATATATTTCAATTAAAACGTATAAAAGGTATAACAGAATTAGTTTTACTTACTTAGGACCTAAACAGTATTTCCTTAATAGTTCCATACATTTTAACATTACAGTCTGTGTTGGCTTGGTGTCATGAAATAGATCTCCACCGAGAAGAATAAAATCCACATCCTGATTTACACCACACTGAAGAATTTCCTCGAATGTTATAAAGCTATCTTCTGTTTGTTGACCTTATAATAATCAATGAATATTAATACAATATTATGAATAATACTTCGTTTTAGTACGAGAACAAGTTATAAAAACCAACCTCTTTTTTTGTTATATTCAAAACCTAGATGAATATCGGTCGCAATTAAAATTTTTATTGTATCATCTGGATTTTTTTTTGATTCACGATTTTTACCGGATGACATTTTGTGTGCTAAATATTTTTACTTAAAATTATCAGAAATTATGATTTTATTTCATATGTAACCTTTAATATTATTAAGTGCTTTCGAGGAACGTAATACTGTAATAAATAATAATTCAAATAACAAGTATTGTTGCACACTTCGTTTATTAAAATAATTATTAGAATCTCAGTACTAGTAATCATACGTAGTACAATAAAATTGTAAATGGTAGAAGACCGCGAAATGTTCATGCAAAGTGGTTGGTTAAAAAAGTTACTAGATATTTCAGGTAACATAGATATAGTTGACTGTATAAATTCGTATTTAGTTCATTAATGTATTTAGTTCAACTCGCGAAAATATATGTATAAAAAGTAAAGAAAAAATATAAGAAAGATGTAATATAAATTTTATTTGACGTAATGTTGTAATATTACAGTTGTTACAATTACAAAATATTTTTATCTATATATAAATATCATAATTTCAATTAATATTATTAATATCAATATTCAATAACAAATGATCCATTCGAATTTTTAATATTTATTTAAAAAAGGAAAGGATTGTTGTAACGGGACATTTCGTATTTGAATAAAATGCCGCGAAACGATCGGAACAAAATCCGAGAAAGTCCGAATACGGCCGAAACGATGCGACGGATAGGGGTCGTTGGGGCGGCGTTCCGATTGCCATCTAGCGGACAGTCGGCATTCGTTGCAGCGAGGCGCAGGAGGAGGTTTGCTCGCCATATTTGTTGTTGTCGTCGATGGGGTAGCCTAGCTGAAGTTTTGGTCTAGTGCAGTGGTGTAGTGTGTAATTTTAACGTAAAGTATTACGATTATTCGTGTGCCCGTGTCGGGCTCAACCTTCGCGGAAGGTACCGTGGACACGGTGCAAGATGTCTCTTACATAAAACTGGTGGGGCAGTGGTGGCTCAGCTGTCCTACTCTGTTGTCGAGTGCACTGTTTTATGTGTGTATGTGTCTATACATAAAAAATATACATATATGTACATATATACATATCATATATATACATATATATATCTGTACATGTATATGTTGTGTACTATCCCTCATTCTGTTCTGATTCCGTACTGTTCGTTCGGTGGTGCTAGTAGTAGTAGTAGTAGTAGTAATAGTAGTAGTAG
>CAJDYZ010008697.1:10676-21674 GCA_903986555.1 Heterotrigona itama
CTGCACGCTATCGCTTTTGACACGTTGACAGTACCGCGGGAAATCGTGACTTCTTCAGTCGACACGCACGGCGGCCGCATTTACGATGAACGAACGTCCGGGAACGTGTATCAGAGATGAGATGTATCTGTGAAAGCTATCAACATATCGAAAAACACACACTCGAATTATCACTCTTATCGGCTCTCTTTCTTTCTTTCTCTCTCTCTCTCTTTCGTGAATGAATGAACCGTCGGGATTATCCCACTCGTTCCCACTCGGCTTCGTATTTTTCGATTTGTGAAAAGTAACAACGTCGATTCCCGTCGGTTCAAACACGGTGCGTTATGAAAATGGATGAAACATCCCGGAATGTTTGGAATCGACCCTTGTTGACTTAGTCCTTGTCCACACTGCGCCAGCATTGAAGCACGAATCACAGAGTGCGCCAGCTGTCGGTAGGTGGTACCCATCGATTTAGACAACATCGGATCTTTTTTAACATCAACTTTTGTCGTTAAATGCATTACGGATCTTTTTGATACCCGCGACAAGAACGGTCAACAGTGAGAAAGAATTTTCAACGTGTAAAATGTCGTTCACAATTGCTCGCGAGACAGCGACGTTTGATTGGCCATTTCTGTTCGCGCCTTACGATTCAACGAGTCTGAACGGGCACGTAATAATCGAAGTATCGTGCCAAATTATGCTGACGATGATAATTGTTAATAGAAAATCCACCTATATATTCATCGATTGGCACAGTTTTGTTGCAAATGACATTTCCTTGTATCGGGACGTGATTGTTCCTCCTTGGATTAAATAATCGTCGACCGTTGTATATCTTGTGATACGCATTGCTTATTGTTTCAAACACCCTTGCGTGATTTTCTTCCAGTTCAGATATATATGATAGAAAAAAAGAAAATAATTAAAGAAAAAGCATGTTACGTAATGTATAATGAGACGATATAGGTGAAGTAATATTTTTGGAAAATTAACTAAATTTCCGTATTAATTTCGAGTGCAATTTAACAGACAGAAATTAAAACTTTGCTAACGTCTTACCAAACACGTCAGGACGCATTTTAAACAATTGAAAATCGGTGACATTCGTCTCTCTCTATCATAATTAGCAGTTGGACCAATATCTGCGAAGCTGTGATGAAGTCGTGAACATGTTTAAATTAAGCACAACAATGATATTTGTGGAAGTATTGCGCGAACGTAACATATCGCGTATCGTTTAAACGAAAATAAATGTAAATACGGTGTTTACCTCGATTCTGAAGGTATATCAATTGCTTTGTAATATAAAGGACGAACTAACTGGAAATCGAAACGATTTCAAAGATAGCTGCCAAAACATGACTCGTCTAATATGAACGTAACTCAACGAATGAAGAAAATTCCTCCCAGTATCGGAGAAAGTGAGAATAAAGTTACAAATTTTTACATGTTACAGAGCATGATGCTCTTTGCGAACGCGTAGAACGTTTCACACGAGTATTTTACAGAGAACCATATAACCTTTTGACACATCATGGCAAATCCAGGCGACTGTATCACATGCGGCGGTTTCTCGTTTTATAATAATTTTGATTCAGCAAATTTAGCAAAGGTTGAACTAGTAAAAGTGCCAGAAACTGTTGAAAAGGGTAATCTTCCGTTTTTCTGCAGTGACCTATATTTTCTATGCGGTTATTACATATTAGAGCTTAAGTGGTAATTGCATGTTTACGTGTTTTCAGATGGATGTGAAACAGAAAATAAATCATCAAGCAGAAGCTCAACTTCAGAGGATGCTATGGACTATGAGTTCAATTTGTGGACAAAGCACGATTGTCATGGGACACAGTATCAAAATAATAACAGAACGTGGTTTTACTTTGGTGTCAAATCTGGCACTCCAGCAGCTTGTGTCAAATTCAATATAGTTAACCTAAACAAACAAGTTAAAATGTTCAGTCAAGGAATGTGTCCAGTTTTTAAAGTTGTACCTGGTCATCTACATTGGGAAAGGATTCGTGACAAACCTACTTACAATGTAAACTTTACATATCTTTAGATATGGTAATATTCCTATATTCTATGTAGAATCTATATAAATTTATAATATTCCAGTTGGATCAAAAAGGAAATGACTTTACATTGTCATTTGTTTATCTTATTCCTGAAAATCCAAAAGCTGTAACATACTTTGCATTCACTTATCCTTTTTCTTACGTTGATTTGCAAAATTATTTAAGAAGAGTTGAAACAAGGATATCAAAGAGAAGTATAACATCTGCAGATGATGTTTATTATCACAGAGAATGTGCAATAAAGTCTCTAGAGGGAAGAAGAATGGATCTAATAACTATAAGTTCATTTCATAACATATCAACGGAGAGAGAAGACAGACTGAATAATATGTTTCCTGAGAAAAATGAGGAACGACCTTTTAAATTTTGGGATAAAAAAGTATGTAGTTCATTTCAAGCTTTATATAAAAATCACGGTATTATGATTGCAAATGCATAACAAAAGAAGTATTTTTATATCGAAATTTTCTTGCATATAGGTAATTTTTATCAGTGCAAGGGTCCATCCAGGAGAAACACCATCTAGTTTTGTTTTTAATGGTTTTCTTAATTTTCTTGTAAATCGCGAGGATCACATTGCTATTAATCTTCGTCGCCTTTACGTGTTCAAATTGATACCAATGCTCAATCCTGATGGTGTAGTCAGAGGACATTATCGAATGGATACTCGAGGAATAAATCTCAATAGAGTTTATCTCAATCCTTCTTTAAAGGACCATCCAACGATATATGCTGCAAGAAATTTGATAAGGTAAAAATAAAAAGACAATTAATTTATATTGTTAAACGATGAAAAAATTGATGAAAAAAAAACTATTAAGGTATTATCATCATACGTACCAGTTACCAAAAGAGGATGAGATGTCAAACACGTGTATAGGAAACGGTGAAAATACATTAACTATTATTGATTCTTCTTGCGCAATTGCAAATATAGTACGCGATACAACGACGAGATTACTTCAGCAGGTAATATAACATAGTTTTTCGCAAATGAAAATATCAAGACATACTAATCCATAGAGGAAAATAAGCATTAACGAACTGTTTTAACAATAGGTAACACTTATGACATTAGATGAAAAGCGTAAAGATCAACCGGAAATTTTTCAGGAATGTACATCGTCAAAAACGAATTCGGATAGCATGCCTCAGGGTACGATATTTAAAATTGAATTATTGAACGTGATCAGCAAAATTCTTTTATTTATTTATTCACGTTATGTGAAGGTGGTGGAGAAGGCCTGTGTAATAAAGCAGAGGAAAGTAATAATTCTGTAGAACTTAAATCTGATAAAAAAACTTATACAGCTGTCGGCGTAGGACAATTATCTAAAGAAGACACTGGATTATATCTATACATTGATCTTCATGGTCATGCTTCAAAAAAGGGTGTCTTCATGTATGGCAATTACTTTGACAATGTAGAGGACACAATAATGTGTATGCTTTTGCCAAAATTAATGTCTATTAACAATCCAAATTTCCATTTTACTTCGTGTAATTTTACAGAAAGAAATATGTATATTATGTATGTATTATTATTATTGTTGTTGTTGTTGTTGTTGTTGTTGTTGTTAAAGTCAAAGTCACTTTGATCTTTACATCCCGTATACATTTCTTCTAGAGATAAAAGAGACGGTATGTCAAGGGAAGGATCAGGTCGTGTAGCTGTATATAAACTCACTGGACTTATACGTAGTTATACGCTCGAGTGTAACTACAACTCTGGACGTTTAGTAAATTCGTTACCTGCGAGAGTTCGTGATGGTGTGAACAAAAATATGACTCATATGTTTGTTCCGCCAAAGTATACTCCAGCAGTTTTCGAAGCGGTGAAATATTTTGCTATTTCATGCTAAAAATTTTTCATAAACGAATAGGTACAAAATAATCATGACCTGTTTGACTATGTTTACAGGTTGGAGCAGCATTAGGTCCTTCAATTCTTGACTTGACAAATAATAATCCTAACAGTCGACTGCCAAATAGCCAATATCGTTCTTTAAGAGGCGTAAAATCTTATTTAAAATTAGCATACGTGAATAATGTTTCCTCGCCAAACGGCAAATCTCTGCATAAGGTAAATTTTGATGTAAATAATGAGAGTGAATTTTCAGCTGTTAATATAAGACATTGTGTACTCTCTTAATTCACAATACCATTAACTTGGTATGCTTTCATATATTAATATCAAGACACATTAGTGCCTAAATAACTGCACATTTTGTTGCTGATTAAAAATGTGGGAGAGAGATTTTGTATACATATGAATTGTGTATTATCTTGATTTAATAGTGCGAAATTATGATTTTTTTATTGTAGAAAAACTCTATTCTTATATTATGTTATAATATTGTAAGTGGTAAATTTTTATGATAATAACGTATTAATTATTTAATACATTTTAGATATGCGACAAATGTAAATTTTGTAAAATTTTGATTATATTGAACTAATGGGTCTTCCAATCTAATACATATGTATGCATGACAATAATATTTGATATACTTTTATATAAAGGTTTATAAAAAAACTGTTTGTCTACTCTTTTTTATTACATAATTTAATTACAAAGTGTGTATAAAATGCAATTTTTTACAATTCAGAAGTTGTATCCATCATATTAACAAATAGATATTCTGTACATGTATTGTTACTTTACCATTTAGTAATATTTTTATGATGCAATGAATTTTTAAGGCTGTACTATTTTTTTATTATTTTATAGTAAAACTAAAAAATAGAGTATAAAATGTTAACGCTTATGTTTTTAGCAACAAAATACATTCTTTTTTCATTTTCTTTAAACAGTTTTTGATGCGCTATGCTTCTGACAATAGATAAGTGCACTTATACTAATACTACATGAATTTAAAAATTATTTTATGAATGCGAGTAGTAATACGAAATACACACATATATGATTAATAATATCTATTTCTTTAGCAAAAAAAAAAGCAGAACGTAATGGTTTAGATGATTCAACCATAAATCTCCGGCTGATGGAGTCTTTAAAAAAAAAATGTGCAAATTTTTAAATTAGAGTTTAATATCTTGTAATTAATGAAACAAATGACAATAATTATAATTATACTTAAATTTATCGTTTATTGCACAGATGGTAAAATTTTGCAAAGATAATAAAATTAATTATTTTGTGTACTTTTTTGCTTTTGAAGAAAAAGATATACAGATATATGTATTTAATACAAAAATAAGTATGAATGTGTGTTGTACTGTCATATATAAAATTACTATTAAAGATAAACATATACTATATAAAACATACTGCCACACTAAAAATGCACAGGAGAACTTATACACTACTTATTGTCCATGCTTTCCATTACTTGAATGTAAATGTTGTTACTGATCAAAGAGAACATTGTGTATAAATTCATGTATATAAATTTTATAATGTATTCTATTTCACACACATATGTACACACACATAAATACATATACATGTCCTATTGTTTTAATAAATTTACAGTATTTTTAGCGATAATTTATTTACCTTATTTTTATTTTATTCCTGGTAATCCTTAGCTCCAGTACCGTATATTAATTGCCATACAATTTATATGTTTCTAACATTAAAAATCTTGTTTAAAAACTGATGTGAATTAGGTTTGCAATCATAAATCAAATGAGAATGTTGAATGAACTGTCATTGAATTCATTGTTGTACAAGAAATGTTACTGATCTACCTTTCCTTGTTCTAATAAAAATTAGAAATGCTGAGGCAAAAGATTGTAGGAAAATAAGAAGAAATCAATCTCTCTCTCTCACAAACTTTATTTACTGTAATAATATCTCTCGCATTGTATTTATTTTCTTATTTGCGCTTTTATTCACAGGATGATAATAATATTATACCCTCGGAATCTTATAATTTAAAAGAAATTGAATCTCAAATAAGTAACTCTTCCATTGAGTTAAAGAACTCAATGAAGAGCGAAACGAGCTTCGTAAAAAAACCATGCATCATTCGTCGTACCACGTCTCTTTATACCGCAGTAAAACGAATAAAGAACAACAAAAAAGTTCGACAAACTGTAACCCGTAGACCGTTAAAAAATCAATGCATTAATAATATCGAGAGCAGCTCGAAAATGCCTGTGATCGGATCAAAAAACATCGTAAAGTCATTTTTAAAAACTTCAGAAAATCGTTTGAGAAACTCTTGTTTTGGATGTATCAACGATTCCTCGGAAGCAAAAGATATTCAATATGCGAATAAGAAACTAACAACGGCAAATAAATTCTTCAAGATGGCATTGTCTTCCGAAGAGACAGCAATCGTGAAACATGGAGCAAAAAGATTGAAAATTATTTCCATGAGAGTGAATAAAGGGAGACCGGAAGTTGGTGAGCCGTCTAACAACGTTCCGGAAGTGACAAAATCACCCTCGAAAACGTTGCTTCTACCCAACAAGCAAAACGTAAGAGGAACCGCAAAAGCAATGAAGAAACATTGTCATAAAATGGAACAGAACAAATCGAAGTCTTCCAAACAGAAGAACTCAATAGAAATAGTATAATAAATCGAGAACTCGTCGAGTAACGAAAGTGCAAACAAAATTCTAAATTAGCCGGTAAAGTATGATGGCTGTAGGGAATTAATGCTTTAGCAATCAGTTGCAGCTTCATAAATTGTTTTAGACAAATGCTTCGAATATAAGAAATTATATGCGTTGAGTCTGGAAATTGCGTAAGTTATTCAATTAATACATAAGAAGTTACAAATGATTTATCACGTTGTTGAAAGAAATGTCAGATACATTTATCTTCTTTTTATCTTTCTAAATAGAAAATTTAAAGATGTTATGTTTGTGTTGGACAAAATAATGTGAAACAGTTTCAGAACATGTTTGAAATGGGTTATACTGAGAAGTTAACTTGAAATTGTATAATAGTATTATACATACGTATACATTAAGTACGTCCCGCTGTGAATACGTACATACCTACATAAATTCTAAACGTTCTATTATTTATGTAAAAAAAGAGAACAATACAAATAAACGCCAATATATAATACCATCTTACTATTAGTAACGTTTTCAACATTTTTTAAACATTGGATAAGAAAAAATGATAATTTATAAATCACATCGATTATAAATCACATCAAGCGATCTACATATTCGTTTCGACTACTTTCGGTTCGACTCGGATCGATTCGGAAACATCACACAGCAAGAGACTTATGCGTGACCCCTCTCCGTCTCGGTCAGTCGCTTTCGCGTCGTTGGTTCGTTCGTTTACGTGGTTATGAATCCGAATAGAAATCACGCTTGCATACGGATGTGATTATTTTAATAAGTGATTCTAAACAAACGTATAAAGACATTGCATTACATTTGATATAAAAGTGTTTGGTGTTCTATCCTTGGCAAAGATCTTTCAAAATGGGCGCCATTGGCGGCATTAAAAGTCTCATGCTTTTCGCGGCATTTCTGTTCTTCGTCGAAAGTGGTAAGGTTAATGCATATAACTATAGACGATGTGATTATCGTGGCGTCCTTTTGGGTGGGGCTTTATAATTTTTCATATTGTCCGTAAACGATCGCATTCGGATATAGTATTATATCGGATATAGTATAAGACTACGTGGAATCCTGACTTGTAAAGATCGAGTGAAAAAATCGATTTCGTTGAGTACATGTACATATTCATTTCTAAATGACAGCTTGAAGTTAATTGTTAAACGAAATTTGATAATTATACCAATTGTAATTAATACTGGTCAAATTACGATTCGTAAATTCAAAAATTTAAACAATCTGTGGCAAATATCATATAATATATTTGCAATCAGCTAAGCAGTTTATTAAATCGAAGTTCAATAAACTACATATTTGGGTCAGTTATTATTTTTTTTTTTGCTAATGGAAACTATTTCACGATAATAAATCGCAAAAATTTGTCTTAATATTAATTTATGTTTCTTCCCATTGAGTAATCAATTAGAGACTAAAATATTTGTAATATGTACGCGTATTATCGTTTAATTATTTTTTAGGTTATATTTTTTTTTTGTAATTTGGAAAGCGTCGTACGACGCTAGCTGACAAGACTATGAATCAAAGGGGATTAAACGGAATTGCCAATTTTTCTTTTCGTTTAGTCCACAGTTTAAAATGCTATCAATGCATCAGTACAAACAACACCGATCCCTTCCAATGCAACGAATTTCTCTCGAGCGACGTCGATATCAAACCGCAGCCTTGCGATGCTGTTTTCGGGGCGCAGTATTGCGTGAAGCACACTGGCCGATTCGAGGGTAAAACAATATCGGCAGTTCAGGTTACATATCACGGAAAGGGGAATCTTGTTGCGAAACTTAGCACTGTCAAACCGAACTAACCTTAAATCATACGTAACGACATCGTATCGATGCATGTGAGGAATCAGTGCACGGTCGATAATCATCATCGTTCAAATTTTTAAATAACTAACGTATTCCTAAGTCACGTACCTGCATACAAGGATGGTCTATTTTATATCTAATATTCAATGTTCAACGACAAAACAAGAAAACAATGTTATGTCTGCGTTAGAGTTAGAGTTTGTCGTTAGACGTTGAGAAACGTATTGGGCAAAGTCAATTTATGTCATAACAATTTTGATCAAATGATCTATTATATCTAATGTAATAATCGATCAAATAATTCATTTTATGTCTAATATTCAACATTCAACGACGAAACAAAATAAAAAATGTTATGTTTGCATTAGAAAAGTTTGTCGTTGGACAATGAGGAATGTTGAAACGTTATAACAATTTTAACATACAATCGATCAATCAACGCGTGCAATAAAAAAAAAAAAAACGCTATAACCGGTGCTTTTTCAATCGATTAAGCTACTAGTTTGGATTGCTACCAATGCACATCGGAAGAAGAACTTGGCTGTGGAGATAGCAATTTGGTTCTAAGTACCTTACAACCGGCGAACTGCAGTCACGTATACGATGCACGGTATTGCATCAAATCAGTCGAACTATATGGAGGTTCATACATTGTATATTGAGTATTCTCGGTGTTCGAGTGTTCACACGATTTCCTTATTTCTGTTACACAAAAATTCTGGCTTTCTTCAGAAGTTTCTATAGCGATGAAAAAAAAAGAAAAAGAATAAACAAATAAAAAGGATTGTTCCGCGAGAATCTTCACGCTTTGACAATGTTTTGTAAAAAGTAAATGCACGTTGCTTTCATCAACACGCTGTGCTTCCATCTTTCAATGCATGTTTACATACTTCGTCATTTTTCATCTTTCAATGCATGTTACTTGGACTAATGTCGTTTAGTTGCGTCAAATAAAACAAAGAATTTTTCCCGTGTTTGTTGAAACAGGTGGAATAGGAACGAAACGATTCTGTTCAGCACGAGATCTAGGAAATTATTGCGATTACGTGAATCGACAGGGTGACAAGTTGACTTACCGAACTTGCATCTTCAGCTGCACCGGAGACGGATGCAATCCAGCGGCCATCTTGAAACCAAGTATCGCACCGATGTTATCAGTTGGTTTATTCGCTGCGTACAAATTGTTTTTCACGTGGTAAATATTCTCTTACTGGATAAAATTTTTCTAAACGTACACTTTGTTCAGGATGAATGTAAAGTTGGTTTCTTAAAAATCTATTCCGTCCATGATTTGTTCACATTTGAAATATTGTGAATGTTTATAATCTACGATGTACTTTAGAAATATGTAATTCACACGCTATTTTTTTTATACGATAACACCAACGTGCCTTCTCATTTTAGCAAACTATTAAAAAACAAAGATATTAATCAGTAGTTTCAATACATGTTTCCAACTTCTTACTTGACTGCAAATACGCTTATACTTGTTTAAAGCAATCGTGTCTCGCGTAGCACAGCAATATATATCCTAATGTTTAGAATTTATCAATAAGTTTTGAACAATGTCTATAATATGAATTACAAACTTAGCATTAAGTTACCATTTGTACATAACCATTCAGTTGTGTACTTACATATATAAGTATTTTTGTAGCACACTTTTTTTTTTTATTATTAATTTAACGATAATCTAGATTACTTATTTTTGTATATTTTTGTACAAAATACGAAGCTCTTTGTAATGAACAATGTAGATACAAAAAAACTTAAACGTCTTCTAATTTCTTCTTTTTATGCAATTTTCTATGATTAGGCTTATTGTTAGAGACTAAGGAATCAAAAGATAATACAAATGCGGATCGAATGCATTGTATTCTTTATTTTCATCGAACAAGAATCCCCCATTCATCTTACATACACGAACTTGGTTTTTCTGCGTATAAATATATGATATAGTCGATCAACTGGTGATAACAAAAATTGTCTCACGACGATCCGTAATAAGGTACTTGCACGTTCTTTGGTATATTCATGTTTATACAGCGAACGGTACATAGAATAGCACTTTTCTGATACGACGATACACGTGTCCGTGTGCCTGGCAAGCAAAAGTTCTCTCTGTCGAGATGAAAGTTTAAGACGGCGAAACTGATCGCTTGCAAAGCAGCTTTCATAATGTAAATTATACATTCTTCGTTTCTTTTCTTGCAAAGAATACACACATATTCATATAAGCTTTATCGTATAGAAATTCCTCTCCTTATAGTTGCGTAGAATGAAAAAAAGAAACGCACACACAAGCATGATATCGGTAATATTAAGATACCAGACGACCAACACAATACGTAGTCCACTTGATAATATCTGTATATATGGCTGTGTTTTGTAATATTAAATGAAACACAGAGTGAAACATTTCGATATTGTTTTTCCAAAGCGATATTGTTTTTCCATTAAAAATCATTCATCATCATATCTCATGAAAATCATATCGGTGGTTTCTTTTTCTATTTCTATTTTGCGTCTCCTATTTTTTTTTCTTTTTTTTTTTT
>CAJDYZ010008704.1:33112-43710 GCA_903986555.1 Heterotrigona itama
CAAATGCAACAGGCAGTGGTATGGCCGAATTACTCAAATCACAATAACGGAAATGTCGCGCCACCACCGCTTCTGCTTCCGCCACCGCCGCCTTCACTTCAACTACTCAGCGATATCGGTGGCGCCAGGCTGGTCCTCACGGAAAGTAAAAGAAAGCAACAGAGTACCCTGCCTATCGTAAAAATAGAGGCAGACTGTGGCACCAGTCCTACGACCATAATCAGTAAGTTGAATAGAACTTTCGAAGCGGACTACGTAGTTATTAAGTAATTAAATTAAATTAAAGAAAAAAAAAAGTAATTGCATAGTTGGAAAATATAACGTGTATTATTATGATAATTGCAAGTTTTGTATGATATTTAATTTATACGTGGTACGTACTGAATTCGTAGATCCATGGAAATTATTTAAATTCAATTAATCTTCGATAGATTATTTACGTATAATTTAGTACGATTGTACATTATTTTCTTTATTTGATTAGTAAAGTTTCTCTCTTAACTCGTTTCTATTTGTGTATATTTAAATTTTCATCTATTTTTCATTTATTCATTTACATTCAATTTTCTTTTCTTTTCATTTATATTTATGGTTTTTAATACATGGTATGTGATGTAGAATTTATTTAGAATACGAAAAATATTTTATTTATCACTTCAATAAGAATCAAAAACAAATTCCTAAATAATAACTGACATAAATCTTCTATCGAAAATTATATTTGAAATTATATCTCTAATAAATTAACGGAGCAATAATTGGCAAGCATCATTCATTTATTGATCGAATAATATTCCTAGATAACGTTGAAATTCTAAATTCTATAGCGTCGACGGAGTCCACGAAGGCGTTGCAGACCGTGACTTCGATGACAGGAACTCTAGTGCCAGATGCACCCCTGGTGACTACGCTTCACTATTACCCGCATGCTCCTGCGTTGGTTCAAATCAGCCAGGCAGAGCCAACGCACTGCAGGTCACAGGTAAGTCCCTTGCCTTTGCCATTTCACCATTTTCTATCTCCCTCTTTTATTACGGTCTATTGTCTACGATTACTTACTTTCCATTTTACCTGTATCTGCATGGATTCTATGAAAACCTTGAATATTAATAGGTTTTTATTATACTTATGACCAAAATTTTGTAAGAGTTGCTTTGTGGAAAGTTCCCACAAAGCTGGTAACTGTTGTTCGAATTTACTAGAATAATTATTCAGTTGAAGTAGAAGTAATAATATTTCATTCTTAGACAGTATTTTCTTAGACAGCATATTCAGAAATTATTTATTTTCGCAAATCGGTTTTATTTCTGAAGTTTCTGTCACTCTCCTATTTCGTTTGAAATTTCAATTGAACATTGAATGAAAAATTTACTTTCTCTTCACTCTTACAAAAATATTATTTTTTGATACAAAGAGACCTCATATTTTTAGAAAGGTTTCAAGACAATTTTAGATTGAATATCTATGAAAAAGAATTTAAGTTAAAAAAAGAATTTTAGATTATATATATATATATATATTAGCAAAAATAAATATCGTATAATTTCTATAATATATGTATATTTTCGAACTAGTTTCACATTTTGATAATATGATCACGACGTTTAAATTATATTACAGTATTGATAAAATTGCAAAATTTTTCATACAATGCACGCTGTGTACAGGGTGGCCCACGTATTATCTTGATCACCTTCTTACACAAGTTTTATAAAATTGAACTTAAATCCATAATTGTTCGACAATGCGTTTAATTAATTAAAATTTGATGAATAATTTTTTTATAAATGTCGAATTAGATCGATTAATATCGAACATAAAATATATCATTCCATTTAAAAGAGTAGTGGTTATCTACAAAATAACTATTATTGTCCTCCCTACTAAAGAATCTTTTTTCACAAAGTTTTTTCATCTTTCCAACAACAAAAAAAAAAGAAAAAAAAAACAGGATTTATATGAACGAGATATTCAAGGTGTCCAAGTTGGTCCATCCATTCTGTATACAAAAAAATTTTTCACTGATATTGGAACACTTTTGCGAGACACTGTATGCTCGTCGATTATACGTTCGAATCGAGCACGATGACAAGAGGGAAAAGCAAACGATGTGGAGGGGGGAGGGGGGGAGCGATAGTAATTATGCCAAGCTCAGGGCGCGGTCCAACCGTTCGCATAATGCGGAAACGTTGTGGCACATTGTATTAATCATGCGCAAACCTATTTGCATCGCTATCTGCATAGATATTACTAACCAGCTCGTTGTTGACCCTGCAATTCCTGGGACGCTGAACGTTTCACGTTGGTTTGTTCGCCGCGGTCTTTGGTTTGCTTTCTGCTGGTCATTTGCCCGTTATCGTTTCCATTTGTTTCTCTGTTTTCCCGTCTTTCTTTCCGATCGAACTTTTATTTTTTATTGTACATAAATATGTCAAATATGACTATTTGACTCGTTGTAAGACAGCTTGAGCAATATTTTGAATATTCTTAACTTTGAGTAATTTCGATAGAAAATTAACAGAGGAGACGATTTTAATTTAGAAAGAATTTTATACGAAATTTTAAGAATTCGAACTCCAATTCACATTTCTACTCACACGTGACATACACATGCAATCGTTAAGTACCGGAAGAGAAAGCGTAGATATCGCGAGCATTCTTTAAGCAACAATATATAACATTTTAAAGATTTTAGCTTGAATAGTTTTTAGACAATAGTTTCGGATAATAGAAGTAGGAATCAATAGATTTTTGTACAGCATATGAAAATTTCTAAATTATAAAAATTTATATGTGAGATTTCAAAAATTATTATTGATATCGAAACATCAGAATTATTATCTGTAAAATTTCATAATACATACAAATTATTTTTCAATAAGTAATAAAAATTATTATACCTTTTTACTTGACTTTTTGTTTACACGTACTGTCTATAAATTATTTTCACCATCTTCAGATGTTAATATTTGAGAATCAAATTTCAAGTAAATCACACAATTAATCTCACTGAAACTTCAATGATTGTTATTGATATCGAAACATCAGAATTATTATTATCTGTAAAATTTCATAATACATACAAATTATTTTTCAATAAGTAATAAAAATTATTATACCTTTTTACTTGACTTTTTGTTTACACGTACTGTCTATAAATTATTTTCACCATCTTCAGATGTTAATATTTGAGAATCAAATTTCAAGTAAATCACACAATTAATCTCACTGAAACTTCAATGATTGTTATTGATATCGATGAATCGAAATTATTATCTGTCAAATTCTACATACAAATTATGTTTCAATAAGGAATAAAAATGATTGCACTCTGACTTTTTGTTTACACGTACTGTCTATAAATTATTTTCACCATCTTCAGATATTAATATTTAAGAATCAAATTTCTGTTAAAATTAGAATCACGTAAAATTGTTCTCTCTTCTAAACTTTCATTAAATTTCGTACGACGGCAAAATATTCCTTATAGTTCATTCCTTTGTTCAATTTGTCCCCCACTCCCCCCCCCCCCGACTTACTTAGTTCGAGACCTAATCTCGAAGTTCCGTTTTTTCCTTGGGTGATTCATGATAATCCGATGGTGTTAATTCGTTGCGCGAGCAAAAGTTTAAACTGTTGCTTGTTTACCAGGAAGCGTGTTAATCCTTGCTTATTCTCTTTTCTTACGACCCACACTTCTCCTAAGCGCGATTTCAAAGAGCTTTACAGTTCGTTCGCTACAATACGGTTTGTTCCTTCCGTTTCTTTTCCATCTTATTGCCATTCTTTCGTCTCTCGCGCTTCTCCTTTGCTCTGTCAATTCCACCCCCCCCCTTCGCTTTTTCCGATAATAAATGTTGCTCCTTTGTTTTTTCTCAGTGATTTTACTTCGTAAAATACGATCGAGACGTGTTTTCTTTGTTTTCTAAATCCCTCCTCGATGTTGCACTCGAAAGAGAAAATAAAAATAAGCTCGGATCGCAAATTTATTTATTTTACACTTTTCTCTTCGATTTCGAAAAAAAATTATATTTAACATTTGTTCTACCAACTTTTCACCAGCGATAAAAAATTCTGTCAATAAAAAATTACATTCCTTTCAAAGAAAGGACATTCAACAGAAATCTTTTTTTCTCCAAAAAAATCTCTTGAGAAAGAGGATGAATTAATACACGTAATTCGAAGCCAAACAGTATTTCACATACCTGTCGCGTTCATGATCACCTATTCGCACGTTCGAATTGTTTTACCAGACATCAATGTAAATCATTCCAATGAATACATATTAAACAGGGCAGTTGGATTAATTTGCATGGCTAGAACATCTATCTAATTCAGTTCTATTTGCAACGGGGACGAGTTCGACGATCGTTGTCAATCGTCGTGATCGAGCAGAAATCATTTGGCGTTTCACCTCTGTCTTCTTTGGCCACTTTTGTTTCGAGAATCCGCTTTGTAGAGATAGAATCGAAGGAAAAGCTGGCCTTTCCTTCGATTCTAGAGTTTTGCCTTTGGCCTCACTGTTGTAAAATCGCATCCCGGCGAATTTTAGCAAAGTTGGACGAACTATCTTTAAAGTGAATAGATCCGCGCAGGGATGAGTGTAGAACGACGGGGACAGTGTAAATTAAACGTCGAGGAAATTTTATTACCTTGTTTGTAATTTCCGTGCTTAACGAGTTAAGCTGTACGAGTATTCCAAGGGAAACGTGAATACAGATAACGAAATATGAATGCTTTTCTAAACGTATTAAAATTCGTCGTTTTCACGCGTAACGCGAAGCCGTAATTAGAAAAATAACTCAAAAGATCCATTGTTGAAATATATTTTTATAAGGGCAATAGACGAAGACGATGTGTTAATTGTTTACATAGTAGAATTGATTTTTTGTAACGCTTTGTTATGAATTTTTTTTATATGGGAATAATATTTTAAAATACGTAAAAAGCTATGAATGATACTGAGAAAACAAAAGATAATTTACTTGCAAATAAACAGTTGATCTATCTGGTCAAATCCCTACTTACTTCACATGCTATAATAATTAACAATACGAATGTATTTGGAGAAGCAGTTGGGTAGCATAAAAATATTCTTTAATTCTATTCTTAAGCGACGGCAACTGATCGGATTAATTTTTTGACTCTTTTGTCTGTGTCAGAGTATTGTACAGAGAATTTTTTAATTAGACTGCGAATTTTTATGCATTTAAATTGTAAAACATGTTTTACATGCTTTTATACGTTTCTCACTACACATGGAAGAGATTTCAAATATCTCAAAATGTAAAAAATTTTTGATCAAGTTTCATAATTTTATTATTAGACAAAGCTAAGAGTTTAAAGATGAATAAATAAATAGTGATTTTCAATTTCTTACAAGGTTAGTATTAAACTTTTAGATTTTTAAGCACCCAAAAGATTATATCTTGACTGTCTTATAGGCATAAAATTTTCAAATCGTAGTTATTCACTGGGGACAATATGGAATATTCCTAAATCTTCCATTTAGATTTCCAATTTGTTCAAGTTAATTGTACATTCTGACAGTACAGAATATTGACAAGATAAAAGATATACGAATCTTCTATTTAGACTTTCATTTTCGTAACTGTAAGCATCCAAAAGGTTCACCTTTATATTCTTATGGACGTAAGATTTCCTATTATTGCCAAAATCTTTAAATCTTAATTGCCTTCACTATAATACTTCCTCTATTCAAATCGCTGTTTCCGAAATCTGCTAAATATTCTTTCTACCATAGCGTGTAGAATCCTTTTAGCCATATTAAATAAGCTATTGATGTTTCAGAACAATACATGCTTTTATTTGAAAAGGCATGGTTACCCTGTGAGTCAGAGTAATAAAATTCCGGCTTAGGGCAATGCACAGTCTATTTACTTAAAGTTCTTACTACGCCTAGTACGGAGTTGAGCAAAACCGACTAACAGTAAAATTTTTCCAATATTCTGTATTAACTGCAATTAATAATGAGTCAATTTTAATCGTCAGTTAGAATTCCTCATTAACGATTAACAATTTTTTGTGATAAAATTTTCTACAGATGACTACCAGAAACTTATGTACAACAACACAACGTTTCGAGAAATGAATCTGAGCTCGTTTCGAAGCGTGAAGCTTTTACTTTTGTAATTCTGCATTTATTTTTTTATAAAAATGTTTCCGATGTTATCGATTTTTTATTACAAAATTATAACGGTATATTGAGCTTAAAGCGTCGAGGCTTTATTACAATTTCAGTTGAAATGAAATTAGTGATTATTGATAATTGATAATTGATAATTGATAGTTGATAATTGATAATTGATAATTGATAATTGAAGATTAAACTATTAATCGATTAAATCAATCGCCGATTTTTCAACGATTGATTTTCTTTAATGAACGGTTATTTATCATTATTTATCAGTCGCTGATTTTCTCATTAATTTATCTCATTAATCGTAAACATCAATCAGCGTGAAAATTGTAATCGATTAAGGCCCAACTCTTGGTTGATAACTTCTATTTGAAGAAGTTCGGGAAAATAACGCCAAGGCCATCCTACCTGCCTACCTACTTTCCCTCTCTACCGACTCTAAGGGTTTGGTTTAGACCTAAACCGATAAATCATTTTCCAGCATTAACTTCCACTTCTTCTTGCCGAAAATCTTGCGTTTATATAAGCGATTTTGTCCAGTTTGTCTCAGATACGAGTTCAGCTACTAGTTGAGTTAGTCGTTCGCTCTTTGCTCTTGCTTGCAGTCACTGTTGAGATATTCTTGCATTCAGTTGTACGTTGAACCTTAAGAGCGACTGTGCTTACGTAGTAAATATCAAGTCTTACACTTGAGACAAACTTTCTCACTGTGCGTGAAGAAATTTCGCGAGTCGCAGTGTCATTCATAGACTGATTGATCGTAAATTAATCGCGTCCGTTGCGTCGATCACTCCAACTTTGTTTAAAATTCGTCGTTGCCTAACTCGGCATATATTTGATCCTGGTGTATCCTGCGTGCAGCAGAGAAATTCGTTTCTTTCAAAGGCGACCTCGCCGGTCTCGTGTTTGACGCCACCGCCAGAGGTGACGACGATCCACGCGATCGAGCCACCGGAAGTGGTGCCGATCGTCGGAGTGCAGGACGCGTCGAACCAGACGGACGCACCAGAACTGGAGGATCAAGAGCAACAACAGCAACAGCAGCAACAACAACAACAACAGCAGCAGCAACCGTTGCTCGAGGCGTGCGTTAAACAAGAGCAGAGTATGAGTCCGTGTCAGCTACAGAACTCGGCGGCCAATCTCACCACGACTACCACCAACTTAACGAATCTCACCAACTTCGAGATCGTTGCTGCGTCGCCGGAGAAGGTGTGCAACGTTGTGCGAATAACGACGACCACGACTACTGTTAACCCGGCTGTATGCAACCTAGTCGGTAAAGTGGACAAAGCGGAGAACACTGTCATTAATATGGCAGACTGTCCGAAATACTCGGTGACGAAGGAGTGCAGGAGCGTGACGTCGATCGATCGAACGATCGAGCATGTTGTGACGCAACAGATCGACAGGGAGCACGATGATAGAAATCATCAGATAGAAGAGAAGAGCGAGGAACAGTTTACGGAGGACAGGATGCCGTGTCGGGATATCAGGAATGGCCCGAGGATCATCGAAATCACCGAGGAGAACTGCGACAGTTTCCACGAGAATCTCGAGTTCTTTGGCAGGAGGAGAGACCATTCTTTGGATCGACTTCGAGACAGAAAGAATAGTTACGTTCACGAGAGTATGGACGTTGAGATGGAGGAGGAGATAGACACGAAGGCTGCTACCGATAAGGTAAAAGATCTCTTCTTTTCTAATGTTAGTTTACTGAGAATTCTTTTATGGAGATTGGAAAGTTTTTTGCAATAATTTTTTCTTTCTAATATACTGTAAGTTGTGCAACAAGTTCGTTCGTACGTTGAATTGTATATTATTATATAATTATTATTATTACGTAATTATTATATATTCATATAAAATTATTAACGTGGGTATTTTCTATAATACATATTTTTGATATCCTCGAAAACGTAGACACCAAGAGGTGAATAAGTTAATTATACAATTTACAATAATATACCGATGAAAAATTGTCGATATCTTAAATTATTGCAAGAAAAAAACCATCATATAACAGAATCATATTTGTAGAAAACCATCATATAACAATTCCCTCGGTGTCATTTTAAAGGTTGAAACCTCTAATTTGAGTATATCATGTCAAGTTCGTCTTTTTTTTCAAAAATATTTTTGCATCAGCTTGACAAAAACATCTGCGTCGTTTTAAACAATTGAAAGAAAGAAAACTCTGCAATTACAAAACTAAACCGAACGCATTGAAATAATTAAAATCACTGAACTTTAGCAATCGTCGAAGAATTACTATCAAACTTGCTCAAACATTCTGTATTATCATATGTATTACATTTTCCAGATTGAAATATCTGAAACTGAGAGAAGACCTTCCATTGAGTCGAACAGACCCGCGAATTCGATGGAAACGTCAGAAGCAGATGAAACAAATAAATTGTCAGAAAGTAACGGCCAGTCGAGAATGGAAATCGACGCGAGTTACGAAAGTTTGGAGAAGAATCGGGACGAGCGTCCCGAGGCACCACTACCACGTCCCCAGATCACGGTGAAGTCTTTCGACATGCCAAGCATCGACTGCGACGACCAAGTGGCCAAACCGATCGTGATCAAGCAAGAGGCCGACGAGACAGCGTACGATGATTTTTCCTCGGCTACGGAAAAATCCAAGTATCAAGACTCGTGCAAGAGGCACGTGACTGAGAAGAGTCATCCCGGGATCGAGAACGTGGTGGAGAAGTTAAAGAAGAACGCAGCGGCCGCTCTTCAAGAAACGACATTTCAAAAGGTCGACGATTCCACGGACAAGAGCGTAGAGGATTTCCGTTCGAGAAGACATTCGGAGCCAACGCCAACGAGGAGATTGGAGAACGGCCTGAAGAAACACATCCTAAAGTCCTGCGAGAACTCTCAATTCTTGGACAAATACCCTGACGTGTCCCGAGAGCCTGAGGTGGTGTCGTCGTCGGAGGTGGTGCCATCGCGAATTAAAGATTCTCAGGATGTTTCTAATCACGAGCGTGCTTGCGATTTTTCCATCAACAAATACCCTCTGCCCAGGAAATGTTTCTTGAACCAGAACAGCAATGACAAGCCGATCGAACATGAAGAGAACACCGTGGTGAAGAAAGAGAAAGTTTCCTCGCCCGAGTCGTGCGAAGCGGAGCTGAACTCTACGGACGGTGACGCGTTGGTGTCTGCGAAGCGAAAATTAGAAGTGCCCAGTCAGGTGAACGCGTACGCCGAAGTTGCGTGCGACGATGAAACGTCGAAATCCAGGAACGCGGTCAATTTCAAACAAAAGCCTGTAGTCGACATCAGCGGATTGGAACTGCTGTCGAACAGCATCGAGCAACTGGAACAGTTGAAGCCTAACACGCAGATCGTCGGCGCGGCGTCCGAATTGGAAAGATCGTCGGTTAGAGCGAACATGGACAGCCCTTTGGGATTGTTGTGTGCTCTCGCGGAACAGCGATTTATGGAGGAGATGGGCGACGAGGTCACGTCTAAGTTCAATTTCGAGAACTCCGAAGAGATATCGCACGCCGGCAGGTTGCTGCTGAATCTGGGCAGGATGAACATTCAGGACAAGGAAATAAAACCGACAGAGAAGAGAAAGTACGAGCAGGGAGATTTGGAGAACTACAAGAGTCCCAAGAGATTGAAAATCAATGGCGAATCCGAGAACGAAGACGACGACTCGCTGCGTTATGAGAATCGCAATAATGGTAAAACGTACGACAAACAAGTACCGGAGGAATTTATACTGAAAGTGAAGACGAGGACGAGAAATACAAGTTTGTCTGAGAAGAATTGTGTTAATGACAACGACGAGGACGTTGCTATGCTGGAAGACGCTCCTCTTGATAGGGACACTTCTGAAGACAAGAGTTTTGAGCAACACGAGAGACAATATCCAATGAACGGGGCGTATAGCAATAAACGATCTATCGACGATCATTTGACATCATCAGATTTAGACGAAGGGACGAATATATACGATCGGAAAATGTCTCCGAGTGATAAAGCGGTGGAGAATAACGAAGACAGTGGGGATGCGAAGAGCAGAATTTCTATGGAACATCGCCACGATTACAGAAACTTACAAGCGAAATTGGACGCGAAGAAGTTCTTAGCACGGAAAGGCCACACCGATAATAACGGCGACTGGCCTAACATGGATGCCTTGGAATTGCATATGAGAGTTCAGTTAGCAGATATACAGAGACAGTACAGGGAAAAGCAGAAAGAATTGTCCAAACTAATTCCAAAGAGGGACGAGAAGAAAAGTCCTGGACGACCACGTAAGAAAAGCCATTCTTCTAGGTGAGTCAAAGTTCTCATTTTATTTTGGAGTAATTTATTACGGAACAGTTGTTTCAAACTTGTCTTTAGCTGAGCAACAAGATCATCATTTTTTCATTGGTTTCATTATTTTGAAAAATATTATAAAAATTCT
>CAJDYZ010008707.1:66189-80332 GCA_903986555.1 Heterotrigona itama
GATCCGATATCAGCCTACCGTGTAAATTTTTCGATAAACGTGATAGAAAATTCATTACATCTTATCATTTCATTTTCTCATCAATTATATATATATGAGTGTAGTTAAAAGTTATGAAAAATTCTCGATATCTTAAACTGTTGCAACTTCCATTTTAAAGCGTGAAGCCTCTACTTCGATAGTTCTCAGTTTGTTTTCAAAGATGATTTTATTTATGCGAGGAGAGTGAGGGAATTTTTCAGTGTTCTTAAAGACGTTCGAACGTTTGTAATTCTCCAGCATAAAAATATCCTTCTTTCTTGTTTTTTTCTTTCTATGAAATTTCAACAATTTAAGATATCGACAATTTATCATCGTTAGTGATACAGTTATGCTCTTCAGCGTAAAACAAAATTTGTTTTACACTTTGTTCTCTCTTTTTTAAGTGATATTTATGATGTTTTATATTAAATATTGGAAAATCGGAACAATGTGAAATATATTGAAATGGTGCTTGGAATAAATATTTTCCAATTTCTTGTTGAGTGAAAAATTTGTATATTTCGTCGTTTTATATTGCTTTATGTTGTATTATTATGTTTTATATTGAATAAGATAAAAATTAATGGTATTTTGTTTTTATTAGTTTTCGTTATCTATACATCGTGTTGATTACAGAATTTATATAAACGTTCATCATCGATAAATATCAATTTGAAATGGAATATCAGGATGTATGTACGTAGAATATCACGTTTAGCTGCAGTTTGTACGAATTTAACGATTTATGAATCAATCATATAATTTCCTGGTTATAAATTGCATGTGTATACGATTGTAACTACTAGACATCGAACATTAAAGTCATAATTATTTCAGAACAACAATTATTTATCTTATAAATTATCGATACACTTGAAATTAAATTTCATATTGGCTTTTTATATATATATATATATATATATATATATATATATATATATTATCAAATAGCAAATTATATGTCTGGTGAGTGTGAGGCTTTATATAATAATTAATATAAATATTAGTAACACTATGTTAATGATAATACCATGCGAATTGCAAAAAATAAAAAATTAAATTAATTTATTATTTTTATATGGTAACTGCAGCTTCGAACAGAAAAAGGTGGCGAAATTCTTAATTTGAAGAAATTGCGCTAAACTTCGTAAAAGGAATATTATATCTCACACGTTAAAGCGCTATATTTCAAAACAGAGGCATGTAATTTTTTTTTTTTTCCAGATAAATGCTGTTCTTATCTAATTCTTTAAAACCATTTCACTACGTTTTTACTACGTAGTTTATCACTGTAGTTACGTATTGTAGCGTGCTATGATAATTTTTAGTTTCTTTCCCATTCGTAGCAACTTCCCACTACAATTTTAGACTTCAATCATCGTTGCAACTTGTTATTTAGAGAGTTGGCATTTTAATTTCACATTTCAACATTGTCGTTCATTGTGATACAACGACGCTGAGCTCTGCCACAATCACGTTGCTTTGTGTACGACGATCACAACTTCTCTTAGAAAATGCAAATCCATATGTATATGTATATATATATATATATATAGGTATCTGTACATATGTATATACCATCATACATTGAAATAGAGTCCATTGACCCAGTAAAATCAATTTTCCTGTGCCATTGTACATACTACTGAAAGGCAGCTTAACATTGGAGCTATCAAGCTTGTGGGAATGAAAAGTCATGAAAATTTCAGACGTTCTGCTCTTTCAGTCTGACTAAAAATATATACAGGTGTCTTTTAATTTCTAGTTTCAAATTAATCACTCTGCCATGAATTTATTCTTCTGTATGATGCATACTACGAGACGTGGCAGAAACTTTGCAATTAATTTTTATATTTATATACAGCTAGATTTCGAGGCAATTTTCAGTTTACACTAATACTAACCAGTGAACAAAATTTTAATACACAAAATTTTCAAAAAGTTTCGCTTTCTTTTCTCCTTTCAACCTGCCCTATATAACTATAATATTTATTTTAATCGTATCGTTTTAATTGCGTTTTATAATAAATTATAGACGACTTACAATAATGTCACACTAAATATTTATAACAAATTATATTTAGCAAAGTATATTTATACATTCCAGGTCAGTAGCTCTAATGTTAAAGTAAATGTTTTCTCCATTAAAGAGAGAAGAATTTAAAAGAGATGTCTTTTCCAAAAACACTCTTTCATTAAAAATCGTAACGCTACCTTCTGACAAGATAATATCGAAATAGAGAGAAAATAATTGCTTTGATAATAGTGATTTATAATCGTTTCTTATCTATCAAAACGTGGATCAATCATCTCTGACGATTACAGTACAAGCGATCGCTGTATAATGGATTACGTTATTTTACATAATGGGATTTCGTTGAGCTGTCGAAACCATTACAACCCCGCCCAGATCGATCAAATCCCAGAAAAATATTACTTAACAACCATTTCCTCACTGTCATATCGATGTCGTTCATTCATTTCCTCCTTTTTTTTTTTTATTTTTTCTTTGCTTTAGTTTAGTTGTTTCAACTCCCCCCCCAAGAGAGTTCATCAAGTCTTTCAAGACTGAATTTTTTTCTTCACTTTTTCAGAGTGTTTTCAATTGCTTTCTCTTATATATTTTTATTAATTTTATAAATATTTCTGAAATTGTGCCCAATTACTTTTCGGGAGGAAGCTTCTTATTTTTACGAAATTAGACGTAGATCGTAGGAGAAAGTCGCAGAGTGAAAATTCAACGAATGCCAATCTGTTTCGAAAGGAAGGGAAGCACAATCAACGCGTGAATTAATTCCCCGTGATTGCGCGATACGAAATAAAATGTTTCATTGTAAATTGCCGGCGTTATGTTGCCTGCCCCGCATTTAGAGCGTGCACCGGTGAAATAACTTCACTCCTCGTTTGACGGCTTTCGTGAAATGTTCGTTTTTTGACTCTTTGCTCTTGCTCTTTCAAGTTTAAATTAATTATTTTTACTCAAACATTTCACCGTAAATATTCATTATTTAAAGTCAATATTATCGATTTTATTATTATCGTTGTCGTAAATATTACTACTATATTGAAATTGTGTATTATTTGTTCAATTCAGTCTATAATAACTATGGAAATTATTTTTTACAAGGAGAACATGTTTTCCACTTTTATAATTTTATCTGTGCGTTCGCACATATTCATTGTCTGCACTCAACATACATGCCTAATGTTGTATAAAGTTCCACAAAACTACTACTAAGTTCCGATTTCTTTTCTTTTCTCAAGTTGAATGATTGATAATTGATTCCCTTAATTTAGAATTGAAATTCTTGAAAACGGAGTGACCTTGTTAATTTTTTGAGATTTCCGTAATTATCGTAGCGTAGAGAATTTATTTGAAATATTTTTATTCTCATAGAGACAAAAAATATCGAGACAAATGTACATGTTTGAAATTCATTTTGTTGAATGTAAGAAACTTTTTTTATCTTTTCGGACAATCTAAATTTCTATTATATTCCTTCTTGACACTCTTTGGAACTATCTTATGCATTCCATTCACACGAGTTATCAATTGTAATACGAACAACGTGTATTAACTTCAAAATACATTCTAAGAAATTTTCTTACATGAAATTATTTAGACTAAACATCTGTTCGATATCTTTTCTTTAATCGCAAAACGCAATTCTTAGAAATTAATTGCAAGATTTCCTTTTTATTTTGAATTATTTCTAAATCATTTATAATAAAAAGGATAACAGCTATTCGAATAACAAACAAATTTAATAAATATCCAGAAATGTTTAATCCTTCTGAATTATTATTTAATTATTATTTAATTTAAAAAGAACCGAGTTGATATTTATGGTTTTGAAGAAAATAGCAGTATATGCAGTATAACATGCAGATACGTAACCGGAAGTGTGTTTACGGAGCTGCGAGCCTTATCTGGCTTCGTGTCGAGAACGATCCGCGCCGATATTACGCGACTACAATTGTTTCTCATCGGTTTCTTACTTTGCGTGACGGGAGGATTATCCGCGAAGCTTTCGAAATCGGAGGTAAATCTCGAGAACGTTTAAATGTCATTCCCATTTATCAAGAGGTAGAAGTATCTCCACTTATCACTGACTTTTTGAGCAAAAAATTTCCTATGAAAACATGAATATCATGCAGAAACGAAATGGGAGGACTGCTTTTTCTTTCGATGGAAAATTTATTATAAATTGGAGAAGAGCAAATAAATGCTACTGAAAGAAAGAAGAGTTACAGAGTATTTGTCCAGAACATCCGGAGAATTTCATATGTCGCGATAGAAGAATCCGAGGTCTCGAATATCGTGGCCTGGTTTCGGGGTCAAACCGCATGGCCAATTTGGCTGTATGAAAAATTAGAATACGTACGAGATTGGCTCGTCGTGCAGATTACGTAACACGTTCGTGTTTATCGTGTAAATAAAATTTCATAATATCTGTAATACGATCGTAGCGACGTTAATATGCATTATACAGAGGAATTGTATTATTACACACGTATCAAAAGATTTCGAGGAAATCTTGGTGTTATTCACGTGATAGAAGCATTCGTTTCATTAAGGATAACGATCACCATGATGAATTATCACAATGATGAATTATCGTTATCCCGCACGCGAACAAGTGCTGAATTATATTATCTTGGCGTATAATTTTGACGACTCATTAAATTAGATATTTTACTTAATGCTAAGAGCTGCCGACGGCCAAAGTGCAAAAATTTATGTCAGGAAAAATGTAAAAAAATGTAAAAAAAAAAAGAAAAAAATAGGAATAACGGGCAGAAGATTTTATTTTACACGCTCTCCACGAAAAATCATTCAAATCTCTCTTCACTGTTGCAAATTTACAAAAATTCCCATGGAAAATTACAAATCGGCCATGTTGATTAATTGGATAATTGCAATGAAAAGTGAAACTATATAAATTCAAATTGAAATTATTTAATGACGAACAAAATGGCAAGCCAATCAATGTTTTACGATATTACATTTACATGCGCGGAGCATGAAAACAGAATAATTTATCTCGTTACTACCTTCAGACCATTTTCCAAAGTTAATTTTCTAGTTCGATACCTTTCAATTTGTTCGGTATCTTTTATGGTACGTTTTATATGCCACACATACATATGCTATAATAGTTATCAAAAATGAAATTTTCGTTGTGCCGTCGACAATATTTTTCAATTTATTATTTGAAAGAGAAATATTTTGCGATGTAACTCAACATAAATTTGCAATATTTTAATATCTTATTATAACAATATATTAATGCAGAAAAAAATACGTAAAATTTATTCCTAAAGTTTCACGTGTTTCATTATAGAGCTTGGTATCATTGTACAAGAAAATTTATTAATATTAATATTAATAATCTGTATAATTGTGGAATAATTGCACTGCTGACGTTTATGCAAATTTATATTTTCCCGAACGCAATTAAGGCTGAAGTGAACTTGCAAATCTCTTGCAGTATTAAAAACATAATGAGATAATAGAAAATTACATGAATTTACAGATAATGATAAAAATTATATCAATGTGCGATAGAATTATTATTCTCATTCTCCCAAAAGTAATATTTATTTTTAAATCTAACATAATTTGTTGAAATTTCTTATTTAATTTTTATATTGAGGATTAAATGATGATAATTATCTATGTGTAAGTGCAAAAATGTAAAATACATTCGTAAACCAAATACGTTATATTTATCAATTATAATGTTCTTCTTTCTCTCCAGATTCCAGTAATTGCAATATCATTTGCTTTTCCGCGGTATGATGCTTGTATATAGATCTAAGGGCACAAACAAATTTATGGAAAATATCCCCCATTATTTTCATTCTAAAAGATCTGCCAGGCTAACACGATAAATTTTCTCATTAAATCTACCGTCACCACCATAACGCGCAGGAGAAGTTCACAGACGAATGGATCGACATCCCGTCATCCCCAATCGTCTTTTATTACCCTCCGTCGTTCATCTGTTCCATTTTCGATCGACGATGCTCAGCCAAGGATTCTTCGCGGCGTCGTTCTCGCCAGTGGTCCCCTCCCCCCCTCCCCCTCCCCCTCCACACCCCGGAAAAACACGTTTCTCTTCGGCAGGCCAAAAGTCCGTGATGTGATTTTTCGCTATCATGATTTTCGCATGGTCGATCATCACCGAGCATCGGCTGGACGATCGTTAAATCGCCGCGTGCTAAATGTTATAAGCAACGCGCGTCAAGCAAAATTCACGAACGGCCAGCAAAAGGATATCACCACGCACAAATGATCTACGAGCCTCACGTTGAAAACCATCCCCCGATGTTTCCGTTTTGCCAACGATTTTGGTAGGCCCGAACCGTCCGATCAACCTGGTCGCTCATACGCGAATGGACGAGGCGAGAATTATTCCGGAGAAGAGAAAAAAAGACAAAGAATTCCTTACCTATGATCGTGAACCGTGAAATGGATCTTGATGTCTGCGCGGCGATGTCCTCCTCGGGTTGAGATGATTCGACTGATTGAACGTAGTAGGTTTGCTCGTGGTCGTTTTTGATGGTTAGAGAGAGAGGTAATTAGAGTAACATCCCTGGGACATTAATTTCAATTAGCTTAGTTTCCATTAGGTTTTCTTTAATATATTCATACGTTTCGTTACGTTTACGTTAACATTTTATTATTTTATCTTTCGAGAGAAGATATTATTTTGTTACAAAATTAAGTATTAATTAAAGTTATAGAATATTTCGTTCATAAAGAGTACGAGAAATATTTATCTTTTAATAATAAACCTAACATAAACCTACGAAGACAATAAACGTACGTACAAATTAAATAGATTTCGAGAGAGACTTCGAGATTAGTTTCCTTTTACAACAGACGATTAAACGTGGAAAACGTATAAATTAAATAAGCCGAGCAACTTCGAGATTGTTCATCTTCGACGATAAACGATTAATTGGTTTTCGTTTGATTTCAGAAACATCCAGGATATCATCCAGAGGGAAAGGATCGGTGTACAGCAAAGGCGGCGGTAGTAGGACACTGTCCAAGCGATTTCTAAACGGCAACATCATCACTTTCGATCGGTCTAATCGTTCGTTACGAGCCACTTGTGAGTTAACAACACCAACCTCGTACTCCGGCTTTCTTAGGGGCACAAGCAACGGACAGGCAGCGTGTATGATCATTGAAGAATATCCCCCTCTGCCCACCAAACCGAGGCAATATTTGCATCAAGATACTACCCAACGATTTCTGAATCATCTAGTCCTGCCTAAACACAGGACCTCAAAATTTTCCAGGTTAATATTTAGTCTAATAACTTCAACTAACTGAGAATCGTAACAATTCATTGTCAGATTGCTGCTTGCTCTTGGAGCAATTCCAATTTAATTGGATTTTTTATCTTAATATAAGGCAATGTATGTATTTCGTTGTAAAGATGAAGTTTTGAACTAAGTGATTTTAATTTTTAGTAATAGGCATCGAAAGCTACAGCCGTTCAGAGAAACGTGACTGGTGTCAGCGGGTAGTGCGGCACTCGTTACCGCAGACAACGAAAATCACCCTGACTCGACACGTAACGAGCTACCATCGGGTAGCCATTGCCTGGCAACGTCGCTGCACAGCAATCAAACTGCCGCTGGGAAACGTGGAAAATAGATCCAGAAGGACGCGGACGAAGACGTTACCTACTTGAACGGGAGAACGATAGGGGCCAAGAGACCCAGAGAGAACGAGAGTGTGACCGATCGAAAGAAGCTTGATAGCTTTCGATAGTCCAACCGCTCGTATCATCATTTGCCAACAACGCGTTTTCACAACGACGTCTCGTCAGAAATTGCTGTTGTCGCTCGGAAGGGACATTAATTTAGCGAGGAGTAAAAGGCGGAAACATTGTCTATCACCATGGGGAGTGTCAACGTAAATCGTAACGTCAGCGATGCGTTTTACCGCTATAAGATGCCGCGGATCCAAGCCAAAGTAGAGGGCAAGGGGAACGGCATTAAAACCGTGATCGTGAACATGGTTGACGTCGCTAAAGCGATTGGAAGACCTGCCACCTATCCTACTAAATACTTTGGCTGCGAGCTCGGTGCGCAAACCCAATTCGATTTCAAAAACGAGAGATTCATCGTGAACGGTTCGCACGACGCAACGAAATTGCAAGATCTTTTGGATGGATTCATTCGTAAATATGTACTGTGCCCAGCTTGCGATAACCCCGAGACCGAGCTGATGGTTAACTCGAAGAAGGGAACCATCTCGCAAGGATGCAAAGCGTGCGGTTACCATGGATCACTGGAAAGCAATCATAAATTGAATACCTACATCTTGAAGAATCCACCGAGCTTGAATCCTGCTGTACAAGGCAGTTCTTTAACCGAGGGTAAACGCGGGAAACGTTCGAAACGTGCAAATGGTGAAACAACCACCACTACGACCACCGCTACCGCTAATGGTGATCGATCTGGTTCTCCGGAGAACGATAACAACACCAACGACATCGTAGTTGAGGCTCCTGAAAAGATGGCGGATGAGGACGGGGATGATGATAATTGGGCAGTTGATGTGTCCGAGGAAGCGGTCAGAGCCCGTCTGCAAGATTTGACGGATGGAGCAAAAGGAATGACTATCAGCGATGATCTCGATAAGACTGAGAAAGAGAGGATGGATATGTTTTATAAGTTAGTCAAATGTCGTCGAGATGCCGGGCAATTGGATAACCATAAAGAATTGATCACAGAAGCTGAACGTCTGGAAATCAAGACGAAGGCTCCATTGATTTTGGCCGAATTACTCTTCGATCAGAACATTGCTGCTCAAGCAAAAAAGTATCGTGTACTTCTCCTTCGTTTTACCCACGATGATATCAAGGCGCAGAAATATTTAATTAGAGGAATCGAGCAAGTGATAGCCCTCCATAAAGATGCTTTGATGCCGAAAGTACCTGGCATTCTAAAGGTAAACCGAATTACTGGCAATTGTTTGATAATTATCATCAGTATACGTTTCAACTAAATTGATTTTGTTTATTGTCTTAGCTCTTTTACGATGCTGATATTCTGGAAGAAAAAGCTTTATTCGAATGGTCTAACAAAGTGACTAAAAAATATGTATCGAAAGATTTATCCCAAGAAATTCACGATAAAGCTGCACCGTTTTTAACCTGGTTACAAGAAGCAGAAGAAGAGGATTCTGAACCAGAAGAGGAAGACGACGATTTGGAGGTAAATGTTCGCATTTTAAATAAGTTTGTGTCATTTCAAACTACAAATTATACGTTTGCCGTATATTATAGATTGAATACGATGATAGAGCCAAACAATCGCTAAAACCACAACAGTCACCGCCTATGCAGAAGCCTGCTGTAGTTAATGAAGACTCAGATGACGAAGATGATTTTGATATCGATGCCATTTAAGAAAAAAGAAGAAAATATGCTCAGTAGTCGGACATAAGAATAGAAGAAAGATGATAGAAAAAAAAGATATGTCCGATAAACGATGACTAACGATCATTTCTCACACGATACAAAGAGTCGCAATGCAATCTCTTATTATAATATAGCATTTTGTTATTTTAGGCCAAGGAGTGATTATAAATGCCATTACATGTATGGGAAATTTTAACTGTTCTCAAGTTAGCAATATTTATCTGTACGGTAATACTTTTAATTGTTTTTAATAAGGCGATTACGAATTACCTATATCATTATTCCTAATTAATTATTGAGAGATTTAAAAAAAAACAAATGAAGACGAAATGATGCTTCTATACATTGATATATGCATCTCTTTTAGAAGAAGAAAAAAAATATTGATAGTTCTCTGCCGTTAATGGGAAGTTGGCCTGCTAAAAGCGTTCTCTATTGTATCTATTTACTATTCAAATAAATATGGTTTATCGCAATGTATCCAACTTGACCTCCTCATTTCCAAAACATTTTCTTTCCTTTAAAAACTGTATGTATAGTACACTATGGGAATTAAAAATAAGCATGAATGACCTAATTGATTAGTCATTACTTGCATAAGTGTCAATTAGTATTTAACCTAAACCGACATTGATATTTTTGTTAGTGTTAATAACTTTCAAGAAAATTTTCGACGTTTTTAGAATGGTTATTTGAGAAAGATGAAGAATGATACTTTAAGATCTCAGGAAGAATGACGGTATATGAAGAACATTCATTCATATTATGTAATTTTTATTGTATTTTTTGTTTATATTCTTATATTATTTTTATTAGTATATTTTTATTAATGAATGAATTTTATTATTGAATTAATATATTTTTTAAATATATCAGTGCTTTTTTTTTTGTAATTTCTGTCAAAAACGAATGCGATATTCGTACACAAAACAAGTAGAATGACATGTTATATATGCTGAAAACGGACGGGATAAGAGTAAAATTCAGTTCAATTTGTTTGAAGAATTTTGTAAATAAAAAATGATGACAATGAGGAATAAAAATGTAATTATAATAATGAATAAACATATAAATTGCTTATTGCGACCTGCCTGCGGATTAAGAATCTCATAGGGATCTCATAGGAAATTATTTGTTTGTCTATTGTATTTACGTATAGAATAACAACAGATGAAAACAAATGACGATTCTGTGATTAAACTGTGTTTTAATTTATTCATTGTAAAAACGTCGTACATCATCGATTGTATATCATCATACATACTGAATCTTTGCATAAGTTGTCTGCATTGGTTAAGGTTATGCATAGGCATAAAACTTACTGAAGAGGTACGCTTATCGTGTTGGTTACAAACTTGTGTATCGATAGTTACGTCATTCGATTTATCGTTACTTTATTCGATACTGAATATCGCAACTGAAAGTATCGAATATATACTCGTATCATTCTCGTATCTACTTAGATCGAAATATCCCTAGTTCCTAGTCCCTAGTCGCGTTTTTACAGTCGACTGACTGCCGACGTACATTCTGGATACTTTGTCATCAATTTATTCGCTCGACGCAACGTATTTCTTATTCGTTCGGACTTTACGGTAGTTTATAGCAAGAGTGAAAACTACGCTTAGCGCTCGTTTATTCGACGTTCGAACTGTAAAATATGTGTTTATTATCCTCTTATTAACTCGTACTTGGTTCACGCCATTTTAGTCTGTCACCAAACGTGCGGAAATAAAATTTAGTGCCTCTCTTCTTGTATTCCTCCTCGCCGGTGGAAACAATAGAATAAATAGAGTATTCGACAAACATTCCATCGTATCGTGAACGTCGTTTCACCGTGAATTCGTGACCAAGATTGGTGAGTGGAATTCGTTTTTCCCAACGTTATCGTTGCCATCGAATCGTTGTACATTGTCATTTCACCGACAAAATATTGTACAAACTGAACCTCTGAAAACCTACTTCTCCAATGTAAAAAAATTCTTTTCAAGGTTTATCTTCAACGTACATATCGAGGCACTGTGCCCCTTATTAAGAAAGGGGGATGATACACTGAATAGAAAAGAATTCCTGCGTGGACCGTTCACAAGGGTAAGTTTTCGATTATCGTCAAATTTTCGAATATGAAATATATGTTAGTGGCCGTATGGAGAGTATAATTTGACTGTCCGATTTTCAATCGCCACACCTTCGATAGGCGATCACGGGCATTTTAACTTTGTGTTCGTAAAATTCTGCGGAACCATGACAGAAAACCAGTGACCATGACGATGATTCTGATGATAATTATTCCTATTCTAATAGATTTAGAAAGGAACGCGTTTCATTGGATTTTCACTAATTCGCCGAAAGGAATCGAACTTCCGCTGTAATAATAAGAGATCAGTTCGCGATGTCATTATTCTGTTATGCATTTTATATGTACCGTTACATAAATGCATATAGATAAGGGAGGATTAACTATATACATTATAAAATATCAGATAACTGGATATCGGTTTATAAGGAATTTCAATTTATTTTTAAGCTTAATCTTCTTGTTTATAAATATTGCTGATCTTCCCATTTTTTCCTGTGTATATTTGAAACTCGAATTTCTAACCTGCCATATTATGAAACTCGAATTTCTAACCTCTAAAATGCTAGAAAACTCTGGAATGGTTCGAAGAAGTAGTTCAATTATTTGTTCGGACTTCAAAGATCCGCACAATGGATTTCCTAATTAGTGTTCTGTAAATCATCACCGCGGTTCATTATACATACGCGAAACTTGAGACAAATATGCAGTTATGTGATATGAATCACAATCAGCGATTCAGCCGTTATTCTTTACAAATATAGATCTTCAAGTATTTCACGCTGTGACTACCATTTGTAGCTGAAAATTTCATTGTGTGCTCACACTCGTACTGTCACTGACCTTCTTCCATTGTATTTTTGAAAATGCGATGCCAAATTTTTTTTTTATCAAGTTATAAATTCCTAACTACGTGCATAAGTTAGTGAACGTAAATTATAATCTCGTTACTCAATTTCTTTCTAACGAATTGCAAATTTTTATATTTAAGAGAAATTAGTTTTTTTGTATTTTTGTTTTTGTAATAGTGCTGCGTGACATACAATTACATTAAACCTGTAATGCACGTATTGTTTATCTTCTTTTACATCAAAAGTTTACGCACGTGTTCTTCCCAATCGTTTTATCGATTTGTGATACATATATATACAGCTCTTAGGGTAGTATTCTTAAATCAATTGTGACAATATTATTTTCCGAAGCATTCTTTTTTATACTACTATATCTTATTTGTTAATTTACTCACTTACGTGTACTAACTTGTTTCGTATTTTCTTCAACATATCATTTTTACAATAGTAAAGGACGAATAAAATTTGTACAAGTGAGTGAGTATTTAAAAAATCGTTCGATCGATGATAAACGAGGAAGTTTTTAAAACATTCTAATACAGTTAATCACGGCACCATATTCTCATCAGCAGATTCGTCGCATTAAATTCGTGAAAGCATGTGTTGAGTAGATGCACTTCTACGAACGGGTGCGCACATGGTATAGTACTTGTAATGTTCTGTCGTCATGGCGTGACTCATCGGCTACAGTCGTTCTCTATTCCCCTTGAAGCGAAAGAAAGATTGCGAAAACTATGCACGTTTCTTGCAGCCTGAGAGTCTCGAAATGTTCCACAAACATTAAACGAAATTCATTGCTTCAAAAATAATTATCACCATTCCTTTTGTATAGGTGTTTGTTTACATAATACGTATCTATCAATTATTACTACGACATGCTTTTCATGCCTCTGCATTACGTATTATCGTTTTTTAATACTAGTCGCGACGAGAAAGAGGTATTTTAAATCCTACAATTAACGCTCTATAATTATTTTGAGCGTGGGACTTTTTCTTCACTGTGCAGAATTTGAAGGTTATCCATCGGATGGAAATTTTTTACTTTTAAAAATAAATAAAAGAATGTTTGATGTTATATATTAGTTTTAGCGTTATTTGGAAATGTCATTTGCCTAGTTATCTGGAAATATTAATGCAATGTATTTCAAGAAAACACACTTTACTTCTCTAAAAGTATATTTAACTGTTATTATAAAATTGGTGACAACGTGGCATCAGACTCTTACACTGTACTGTCCATTTCACTTTATAAAGTATTCGAGCGGGAGAAATTGTAAAAGGTGGACGCAGATAGGTGTCTCCTCCGTGAAGTGTTAAGTGTCATACATGCGTGGCACCCTCTCTTAGAGGTTTCATTCATCGCACCCTTACGCACCCTCCGGTTATTCCTACTGACCGACTGACGTTTATTTGCGTATGTGGCCGTAGTGACGCTAAGCACGAAACTTTTCTTAATGTAGAAACAGATCATTCATTTTGTTGTGCATACCTGGCGTGGACATACCGGTGTCCGTGCATGCACATCGTGCAGTTGTAGGAACACTCTTGAATTCTACACGCATGCGCAATCTTTCCATCCCCTTTCGTCCATCCCCCTCCCTCACCCGGCTGTGTCGGTCTTTCGTGCAAGAGGGTGCGAAGCCAAACGTTCGCCCTCAGTAAAGAATTAAACGCGATTCCGCGAGGGTGCCCCCCTTTAGAAATCACATTGCGGAACACACTAGTGTATATATATATATATATAT
>CAJDYZ010008707.1:93877-107087 GCA_903986555.1 Heterotrigona itama
CCTTTTATAATAATATTTAGGTGAGCAAATCAGCCTGGCAGATTCGGAGAAAGGAAGAAGCGACACGCGCGCTTGTACACACACGCGACACAAAAAAGGAAACATCCGACGAATGATGATAGTAAAATATTGTGTACAACTTCCCAATAAATATACGACGTCCGCTTAAAAGTACAGATTGCTTGTTATAATCCGCCAACGTCTCGTCGAGAAAGTACTTAAAATAGAGTCTAAACTAGCCTTTCGTGCTCCTAAGTCTAATATTAAATTTGTAATCGAGAGGGATGTTCCCACCCCTGATGATTTTTATTCGGTTATACTTTAGGCTTGAATCACCCCTAACAAAGTTCATCCAAGATATCTCTCTGATCTCCTTTGCACGTGTATAAACAATTCATTCGAGATGAAAATTGATCTTTTCATAACGTTGTTAAAACGTAGAACAGAATGAAAAATATACAAACGAATATAAATATTAACACCAGAACCATCGAACCTGTCAATACGATGAATTTCAGGTTTAATTTCAAGATTTAATGTAATATTGATTTCTGTTTAAACACTGACACTGATTGCATAGATCTACTTATTTTAATCGTCATCATTTAAATTGTAATGATGTAGAGTCCTAGTGTCAAAATGGCATCGTCAATTGTTTAAAAATACTTGAAATTTAAAATACGTCAAATTTTTGAAGAAGGGAATTGAATAATTTCATCTACCTAAGGAAATATTACAGAGATATTTGGTTGCTCTGTTTCAGCGACTTCATCCCATAAAAAACGTATATTGTTCTCTCGTGGAACGTAGATTTCGAGATTGAAGAATGCTCCAATTTCTCCAATTCGAAATCTACTTCGTCGACGAGACTTAATCGATAGCTTTATTATCGAAGTGTTATTATTTCGCAAAATATCAGAATACTGAGTAATACACGATCCTTCATCTCGTTTTGTTCGCGAATAAGAAGCGGTCGTTCGGCGGAAATTTGTTCAGTGCCGATAATCGATCATCCCATTCAGCCGATTCGATGCTCCAGCACCTGCCTGTTAATACATTGGCTGCCACGATGATCACCACGATGATCATTAATTTTAGAATGATGATGAACATCACTAGAAAAAATATTATAAATGATGCATACCATAAAATGAAAAAAAAGCACTTCCATTGCACTGTTATCGTAATATATTATTTTAGAAAAATTAAATACTCCATAGGTAAAACGACAAATAAATTTTTGCGCGGCAGTCAACGTGTTAAAAAGCGACCAATAAAAATTATTGACGATCGTAGTAATTTCAAACATCGGATATATAAGAGAATATAGATGTAGATTAACACTACAACGACCGGCAGCCAGTCAGGAATGATTTTCACAAACAGCCAGCACATTTCGTTAAAATAATTTACAACCGTTAAAAAATCACTTGACGCTATATAATATATTGCATCGTCATAGACCATTAAATGCTGAAACTTACATGACGCCACAGTCACGTCACCGATTACTAAACGATTACTAAAAATTGCACGACGCTACACCGATCCTCATAGTGTTAACACGATTTACGAATAAAAGAATACAAGATTTAATAATCGTTTCTCTTAAATTAAACTTTGGTCGCTTTCAAGGGAACTTTTTTTTTTTTCCTTTTCTTTTGTTCTTTTCACGTCAATCAAAAGCTGTCTACATCTGGCAGTGTTGAAATATATATATCCTAAGAGTTACCGAAGAGGTTTTTGTGCTCGAGATTAGAAAACAATTCAGTAGTTTATTGCGAATCCGCTATGTGTAAGAGTGCGAAGAATGTGGCGATCGGAAGGAAAACACGTTGCTAGCAATAAAACTAACAAGAGCAAAGAACAGATGCTTCAAACTCGTTAGTTTCGTCGTTCGTCCTAAGATTAAGAACTGGTCTTCGGCCAGGCGATCTTCGCGTCAATCCGCTTGTAAGCGAAAAGGCAGTGAGAGAGCTCTTGTGGACATTCGTGGTCACCGAGTAAGGTTTCTATAGTAGAGAATAATTAAATTATACACATGATACCTCTTCGACCTTATACCATCATGATAGCACAGGTTAGTAAATGGTAGTTTAATTAATTCTATATATATATATTTTTTTAATCGTTTAATGCTGTAATTGTGTAGTTGCTTTTTAATCATTCTTCAGCTACTTTGCTAATTTCTTAAGTATATAGTTCACGTGCATAATAACTTATTCTTTGTGTATCCTTTGTTATTAATTGTACTTTGGATTAAATTTGTCTCTACACAAATTCGTTTAGAAGAAATTTGTATAAATTCTGATATCTTCAAGATTAATAAGAGATTAATGATCTATTAAAATATCTAAAGGTATTAAGAATAAAATTTCTCATGTTTGTATAATTTTGATAAAATGAATTCTTACCTTCCCCTTGTACCAGTTTAAACAATCCATAGTCCTGGGGGTTAGTGCACCTGATCTTATGTGCGAGGATGCGACAAATCTCTCTGGTGTTCATATTTGGTCGTACAGGCAACGTTCTGGTGTTCAGGGATCCGTGCAGTTCATCTGGTACTAAGATTCGTAGTACGGATGAACAGTCTGGTGTTCCACAACCCTGAAACATTCGAATAATAGTTTCTAAACTTAATATTCTTTACATATTTCACATTAATTTGTTACTAGTAACGTAATCGTGCATTAATATTAAAATGATAAATAATTACTTGTAATACATTAATATATTCTTTAAATGTAAAGAAACACTAACATTTTGTACTTGAAAAAGATACTAATTATTAATATGTTAATGTAAGTTAAAAAATGATCGAAACTGTATTAATGCTTCAGAGACCAGCGTCAGCGAAGTCACTTACGTTTAAAGTGGACATCGTTCCCTGGCTGGACTTGAACATCTTCAAAACGTGAACTGCGCTCGACAAGGTCGTCAGATAATATCCCCCTTCGCCAGTGAGAAGAGAGGGATGAAGCAGACCCCACATGTACTCAGCCTCCACCTCAGCGGCCACAACCTTGCCACGAACCAACACCCAAACTAGAAGAGGAAGAAGGTCGTCGGCGCCCAGCGTTACGTGTTTACCGGAATTTGCGTGTTTCACCTGGAAAGAAGTTACTCTGGATAAGAAATATTATAACAAAACATTTGAACTTTGAATCATTCCATATGAAGATTACACAGAAACAATACTAAGTTGCAGCTGGATTTATTTGAAAAAGCTTTACAGATTCCTCTAGCTTTACAATTTCCAATCTTTTAAAAAATAGATGAACTTATAAAATATTTTACAAAGCTAATGTTGCAATTAGACTATAGATTTTTATTTACTTATACAAGAAACTTGAAACTGCAAGAATGCACAGTAACGTTTACTTTAGATTATGTTCTTTAAGATATAAAATTTTGTTCTTAAAGTTTCACCCATGTTCTTCATATGTAGTGTGGTTCATCAGAAAATTAACTTTACAATCATTCGAGGGAATTTTATTATAAATTTTATTAATATTAAGAGTTTCATTATAAATTAAAGGAATTTGAAAAGAAAATGACAAACTTAACACGAGGAGACTATAGCGCGACTTACAGAATTGAAGATCGCCGAAATGGCTCCGAGAAGGTTCTCCAACTTATCCAGAGGTGAATCCGCCTTTTGAAGTCGATCGATGTACTTGAGGATCAGCTCTAAACTGGCTTCCGATGGGGGTATGATCTTTGGCTGTAAACAAGAATATTAGCAATGTTAATTGATTTCACTTTTAAATTTAATTTTATTAATGACACAAATTGTAATCTATTTTAAGAATCTGAGGCCTTTTAGTTATAAACTTCTAGATTCTGATTGTTCTAGTCTATAATAGGATAAATTAGGTACACTGAAATTATATCAGTAATTACATAAGTAAGAGTAGTTAGAGAAAGGATCACTATTTTGAAAATTCGCCACACCAAAATCAAAGCTTTTCTCTCTTTGGATCAAAAACTAAATCAAAATAAATAAAATTATTACTCTCAGTCTTTGCTTTGGTCTTTTATTCAATTCTCGAAGAGAGAACAGATATTTTACTAGGTGTAATGTAAAATTTAATATGTAAATCAAATTGCTTAGATTCCGTTTCTTCATCTGAATATAAAATAGATGTATGAAATTGCATAAATATTCATGTTATCTACAATTCAACTCAAGCAATTAAAGATTAAAATCCAAAAAAAAGAGAAAAATCAAATTTTTACTAAACTGCAGCAACTATGATCGTAGAAAATAATTGGAATGAATCTCTTTACTATTAAACTATTTTCGATCATGAGAATGAACTGTATCGAAACTCCCATTCACCAGACTATAATCATTTCTACCTATAATTTCAATCAACTCGTTACAAATAAAGATCCACGCAAGAATAAAATTTTTGCCATAAGAAAATTTAGCAAGTAACGAAATGTTAAGATCCAACTGAACCAACTAATAATTGACCTAGAAGTGACAAGAAACGAAACTGCAGCATCTACAATGAAAATAATGATTAGAACAGGCTCTCTAAACTGCTCGCTATGTCGAACCACTATCGCCAATGCGACCATAAGAACAAACAATTCCCATTCGCCAGACAATAATCATTTCGACAAACAGTTACTAACTCGAACACCGAGATCCTGAATATGTTTCCCTTGGGCGTGCTGGATGTTCTCGGCGAGAGTTTGCAACGAGCCAGTGGCCACGTAATGTTCGATAAACAGTCTGTAAACATGTTCCCTGAGCGGCCTCACTACCAGGCTCATCATCACGCCCTCCAAAATCGCGTCCAAGTTCAAAAATTCATTCGGCTTCAGCTTTATCCTTTCTTTCTCCACTTCCTTCTCGAACTCCCTCTCGCCGTGTTTCACCAGGTAGTTCTTCATCCCGGACATGAACTGTCTTATGTTCCTCATAACCACGTGCGGACTAGCTTCTTTCCCTTCCTTCGTGCACTGAATGAAATTATCGATATTCTGCGAGAAGGTGGTGGTCTTGTCGGCAGCCAGTTGAAGGGCGTACGACCTTATGGTGGAGCCTGTGCCCGTGTTATCGCGGTTCCTGAGGGCTTGCAACCTTGGAGGAGCTGTGGAGCAAAGAGAAATTCGATTAGGACGATTTCAGGTTTGATAGTGAGAAATTGATTTCTGAATGATGATGGCCTGTCAATAGATCAAATGTACGGATATAAGAATCAATAGAACGTTTAATATAATATTTAACAGGTTATTGTTTAATATGAAAATATAAAATTGTGTAGGCAACCATAATTCATTGTTAATTCAAGTTTGATCAAAATGACAATTTAATTTTATTGGTGAAAGCGAGAATAACGATTCGAGCATTGATAAAGAGAAGTAAATGTTTAGATAGGAGTTTAGTTAATGGATAACGAATGAAGAGTGAACATTGCAATCATATTAGAGGGATGTTACTTTCTCGTAGTTTAGTACTAGTATTTAATTCAAACTTTATTAGTTCGGTATCTTAGTAAATAGATGCGGTATCGCGAAGATTATTATCGTTGAACTACTAAATAAGTGCCTAAAGATAAAATTATCTTATCGAACTATTAAATAAGTGCCTAAAGTGTGTTGAAAACATGATAAAGAGACTTTATCTGTTCACTGTATATGTAATTATAAAGATTATATAGTAATTTGATTTTTTTTTATTATTTTTTGTTTTATTATCGGTTAACACATCGTTGTGGAAAAGTTCTTTGGCTATGCAAATTTTTTAATTTGCTAACAAAAATTTTAATTAAATTTAATACTTAATAATTTAAATTATAAATTATAATTTAAATTATAAAACAATTTATTTAATGGTTTTAAATTCATGATTTAAATAATTTCAAATTTAGAATTTATAGTATATTCGGTAATTATAGACACATATTTAAAAATACATATAATAAGCTAATTATAAACACGTTTAAAAATTATCGAAGTACTTCTTACTTTTAAAGACCATTTGCAATCTTCTGTAAATGCACTGAAAGCTCTTGCAAATTCTTCGAAAGTTGCAAATAGAGCTTAAAGAGAAATTCTTTTTTTTTTTGTCGTTAACAGTTGTTATCACCTGCATTTCCATTGAACAATTCGCCATTTTGTATTTAATATTAAAAATCTGTCAAAACTTTATCCCGCTCCACTGCATCGTAATGTATTGACTGGAAACTATAATACTGTTCCGCAAACCCTCAAAACTTTTCTCAATTTTACACAATATTCCTGAAATTTTCAACGCACAAATTATTACAAAGTTTTCTTTGTTTTGCTCGACACAATGTAGTCGATAATTTATAATTCGAATTTTATTTCCTCCTTCCAAATGCTTTTTGGTTCTCCTGAAGTATATTCAACGTTTGTTATATATGTTATATTCAAAGTTTGTAAAATTTAATTCTGAATTTATAGAATTTCAATTTGCAATTCGAAATTTTAGTTTTTTTCTTGTATTCTTGTACAAATCTTCTCCAACTTTTTGATCTCAAAAAGGAGACTTCAACTTTTATATAAACTATCCAAATCAAGTTAAAAACACATTCACAACAATATCGATCCCCTTCTACAGAATTACACTCTTGATTCGTATAACGAGTCTGCTCTCTATTCGCGTATTTCTTTTTTTCTTAATCGGATTCGTAGCTATCTGACGCGAGGATCGTTTGATCCAAGGAAATGCTCTCAAGGACTCCTCGTGGTGGCTAGCTTATCAGCCTCAGAATTCCGCATAAAATTGTCGACGACGATGACCCGAACTAGAACTGCTTTAAACGTCTCCGTCGACTGGTTATCTCGCCGACCCTGCAATCTTACGGCCAGATATACGCATCCCCCTTTGCGAAAGATTTTTCCACGAACACTTTTCTCTTTTGCTCTTGATCTTTAGAGAACGATGAATGGAAATTCAATATAATCCTTGAAGATATAGCAAAGAGCTAGATGATTTTTTTTTTTTTTTGATAAATTGAGAAGTTTGATTACGAATGCGTTTTCCCTGTAGATTTCAGTATTTTATAATATCTTAGTTAGTTCTTTGTAATATTTTCATAATTTTGGAAGAACAAAGATCTTCAAGATCTCTGTTAAGAAATCGATTCAAATGATACAAGACAGTTCACGTCAAACTTTTTACAACACAATCAAAATGGTAATCACAACATTTTAAAGTCTTTTAAGAAACTGTTGAACATCGCGAACAACTTCTTGCGAGCACTATGTTCATTCACCGAATTGCTGAAGAAACTCGAAGATGTAAGTTGAGTTGATCGAGCGAGCTAGTTCTCATGAAACTGCACCGATTGATGGACTGACCGACACTGAACAATTGTCAGCGCTGTTGAGAAAGGTAACTTATATATGTGCACTGTATTGGTAAAGAGGCGGTAGAGGGGCGATAAATGAGTTTACAAATGAGGGAAGTAAATTTGGATATGACTCAACTTGCCATATCTTTTTTATCTGTTCTTCGACTTGAGAGCTGATCAATGATCTTCCAAGGAAATAGAGAGATTAATGAGTTCTTAATAAGTTTTTAAAGATTTGCGATTTTCACTGTTTCTCCGCTGAATTTCAATCAAATTTAATTAAATTAATAGAAAATTTTTATGACGTTGAATAGAAAGCAGAAAATTTTAAGTATATATACTATTATTATCAGATCAGTAAATTTTTATAACTAAATAATTAAGTGTTAGACGAAGCATTAATACTTTGGATATTTTATATGTTCGCATTAATTTCGAATTGTAGAATTCCCACACTCACATCTTTGAGAACGTGATTAAAAAAGCAGACGGATGTAATTCGTTTTTATTCCAAATAAAACAAATGTGGCCAAGCCTGTTTACTTTACAACGTATTAAGCTAAGTCCTCCGAATGGATAAGCCATCGGCAATGGTTATATCTCGACCAATGTTTCCACGCTATTACGAGGATGATGTCTTTTCATCCTTATTGTCGTCGTTACTTCCATTTACCTCGGCCGGAACTTTTCTTCGTAGACAAATATTGTCGTATTGGAGTAGTGTACGAGTTAAGAAAAAAAAAAATAAAAGATTGTACAAGATAGAAAGTTTCACAAAGAGTTCTCTGAGGAACTTACAGAAAGTTTCGTTTCACGAGAGATGGAAACAAAGAGAAAGTTTCCTTTTTCATTTGAAAGGGAGAAGAAGTTGTTCTCTATGTTTCTTAAAGCAAATAATTCTTTTAATTAAACAATTAAAATCTCTCGAATTAGCCCACGATGAATATATCAATATCTCCCATCTTTTGAGATAATTAGAAAGTAATTTATTTATAATTAATAATCATAAACATATTATTTGTGATTCTTCATGCACTTTTCTTTTCTATTACTCCTTTGATCGTGTGCTTCTGTTTTAACGAACGAAAATTTTATTCAAATTTTACTAGAAAAACTAACATAAGTAATTTTCATCCAGAATTTATAAAAATCCTTAAATACTTAAAAATTTTTCAATCACATCTCTCATGTTGTCAAGTTATCAAATGTTTCCAGCTGCGAAACATTGGAACGATCGTTTAAATTATTCGCAAGCTCATAGTCGCTATGAAACAACCCCTCGTATAACACGTGGTTCAAGCTCGGGGGATGACTGCGAGCAACGAGGCGCAACACGCGAGAGTTTGCTATTCCAAACGACCGACACCTCGTAAACTATTCCAATTTGTTGGCAAAGCCAGCCATTATCGTTCGCTTTATAGGGTCTGTCGTTCGTTATAAACCTTCGAAGATGAAACTATCACGAAACTTCGCCAAACAAAATTCACCTCAAGCTGAAGTAAAGTTTTACGATCTTCTACGAGCGACGCGGGATTTAAGTTTAAAAATTGAAAAATTTTTCTTCAAATTTTTAGCCATTTGGAATTCCCAAATTTTTAGATTTGTATGAGATTTCTATTTTTGTATGAATAAACATGACAATATTTGTTAGATGAAGTTGAAGATATATAAACTTCTTTATGTACGAAGAAATACCTTGTTCAAGCTGTTCCTTCTATTGAGACTCATTGCTAATTATAGTTAAATTACGCATTTGACTTTATGTATTTCTTCCAGAAGCGCGTGGCATAATGACATCACAATTTCAACGATCCACATTTGATCCAAGATAATCTTGTAGTACTTGAAAGAAACGAGGTAACGAAGATATGATTGAACATTAATAGTGTAAGCATAGACGATATGAATAGACATTGCATACAATCTGTGACAATGTAATTTTTCGGCTACCACATTTTCGTGTCGTCACATCCGATTTAGGCAAATTTTGCACTGCTAGTGATAAGAATTCAAAATCAAAAAATATGGACAGTGTTGCCACCAGATTTGTTTCGAGAATTATTTATTGAATTAAACATGGTGGTACTTCATCAATAAAGGAATATAACAATTTAAAACAGAGATAAAAACATAAAATATGAATGACCTAACGATACATCTGTTAGTATTAAGATTTCATCAGTTTGAAACATTTCTCATTCGTATTTTCCTCCATTCTGATTGCCGCTGAACTTGTTGATGAAAAGTTCAAAATAAAAATAGTTAGTTCAAAATATCTTCACAATACATTAAAAATCGGTGAGGCAGTCTACATATTCACCCAATTGCCTTCGGTATTGTGCATAATGACAAAAGAAAAGCGAATTGAAGGGACACAGGCAAGTTTCAGATTTCTTGAGGAAAGGATAAGTGCCAAAACCTAAAACTCTCATATGGTTGCCACATTTCTGTTACTGTTTTCTCCGTCGACTGGATGAAATGGTCAAACTAGCGAAACGAGCGAGTTACAGGATATTTCGTATGTTTCCGAGTTCAACCGACCTCGTCTGTGGAATAACGTTACATCTACATCGAAAATGATCGAATTAAACGTGAACGCTTCTTTATTTGCATAGCTATTCTTAAAAAAACCATCAATTTAATTTTTGACTGCAATATAATTATTTTCTATATAAATATGTCACAGACTTATAAATTAGCAATTAACTACCGTGCAAACGTAGTTTTATTTTGTAAAAAAAAAAATGCAGAAATTACAGTATTTATTGTTGCCTTAAATTAATAGGGGCTATAAAACAATAAAATTGTAAAATTTTAACCAAATAAAACTTAAAAGCTGTAATATTGAATTCTGTAATGGAAAAAGTGTTTTTGGAAGTATTGACAAAAATTATCACCTACTTATGTTTGTAAAACGACATCAAGCTAAGAACTACGCAACCTACAGTTCAGTTTAGATCGTGAAAATTTCTTTCCTTTATTTCACTAAACTGAACTGTAGGGATAATTAGTTGACAAGTAAAATATTAGACTCCCCCAGCGGGGCACCGTGGGACGACGAGCTTTAGTTAATCACAAGATAGTTAATATCTAATAGTAAATTCAATGTAAGCACATTCTATAGAATGATACGGTTGCTATAATATATGCGAAATAATTTTTACTCTTTTCTTTAAATATGTAAAATATTTTAAATATTATAACTTAGATTTAAATGTTATAACTTACAAACAATATAAAAATAATATTATAATATAGATAACATTTCATAAGAATAGAAAATTTGAAAATATACATTACTCATATTTACATTACTCATATTTCTTATATTATCTTCTTCCTATAATTATTGGAATTTTCTATTGATATTGCTTTCCATTCTAAAAAAAAGATAGGAAAATCTGTTTGTCTACTATCTTGAATGAGATTTATGAATGATTTTAAATGTTTGGAACTTATCGTAATTTCAGGTCAAAATTCTGCTTAAAATTAAGATTCTTTATTGCACTCTACTGACTAATCTTTTGTTTGAAGCATTTCACAAATATTTGTATAGGGATAATTTTATTACTGAATTGTTTTCCATTGATAAATATTGAACAAATTATTTTCTATACGTTTTCTATTGTTACTCGTACAGTAAGATAGCGAAAGCTTACAGCTTATCTGTCTAGATCAATTAATTCAAGTTTTAATCTAGTAATTATGTGAGAATGTTCGTAAATATTCATGACTGTGCAGATCTAGTCTGTTTATTAATTTATTCTTTTTGTTTCTTGATTCGTCAATTTAGTTTGCTGATTTACTAATACATAAATTTTCAAATTATTGGAACTTAATTAATTATTAATATAAATGTTGATTTTTTGAGGTTCAAACTTTCTAGTTTTAATTTTTTGATTTGACTTGACTTGACTATTAGTTTTCGTGTTTTTAAAATTTTTATTCTATTTTAATTTTCATATTTCATAAAATAACCGAGTTCTCAAAATTTATAATTCCGTGAAATCGTTCCGTCAACGTCATATATCACTAATGTAATTAAACAACCATTATACTAAAGTTCAATGAAATCATCTCCAACAGTAGCCCACGGAATTATCTTTTCTGCTATCATCTTGCAAATTTTTCAATTTTCTATCCCACTTGCAGATATTAGATCTATGAAAATTTGAAACTCAATCGACAAACCTCGGTATCAATCATTTCCTTCTTAAAGAACGAGATGTGTCACAGACAAAGATCATCTCGCAACTTATCGTCAACTTCTTATCCTCTTATTATCATCGCCAGATGAGAAACGAGAGTAATCGTTAGCACAACATCAGACGCATTATCCATCAAGCGTTTCTGAAATGATCAACGAAATCGAAGCACGAGTATCGTGATCGTGTTGCTAAATCTTTTGTTAACCAGTTCTTTTTCGTTCTCTCTTTCAAATCGGCTCGCGGCAACGTCATAATCCATTTTCGAAATCTCGTTTCGTTCGCGAGAGTCAGCTAGTTAAACAATTTATTAACTATCGTTTCTTTCTGAAACTTGAACTATCGATCGACCACGCTTGTGTCATCCGTGACTCGTGACCTTCTCGACGTGGTTTCACCGATGCACTTGCTTCGCGCGTGGTAATGCACTTCGATGGTTCTTTGACTGTGAGTCATCTGACAGTTGTCGATAAAATACAATAATATAGTTCTATGACCTTATTTTATATGTTTCAATTTCACGTTCTACACGCGTTTGTATGATTAACTTAGAAGGAGGACCAACAAGTAGCAATTCATCTCAATTTCTTTTGAAATTAATTATATACTTTGAAATTGCGGAATCTAGGTGAGTGACATAATGATGAAAAATATTAAGCGAATTTGCTTCCACACATTTATTTTGACTTGGTATTAATTTACAGATTGTTATAGTAAACTATTTAATAATCAATAGTTGTCAAGTTGAAAGGAATATTATTTCGAAGTGAGTTTAAAACAATTATCCTTGATATTGTTGATTGCGAGTGTTTCAGGCCAACGTTTAATTGTACGTATATTAGTTAATTTATTGGGAAAATTTTCTTTTTGTTGTTTTAATTCGAATCAATCTCCAGAATTGCCTTGATTTTTGAATTAGTAGTGGCGTGATTTTTTTAAATATTTGAAAATATTTTTTATCAACATTTTTGAATTTTATCCAGCACTGTGAACGATGCATAAGAAATTTGCATTATTTATCGGTCATGAACTTCATTGGATAAGCCAACTGTTGTGCAATCTATTAGCATATACATAGCACACAGTCTTTTATTCCGTTTCTCTCAGTTGCTTCTATGTTGCTATGTGCGTTATAAAATTTGCATGCATATTGCTAGAGATTTGCAAGTATATTGCTAGACATAAATATAAAAATACTCGTGTTTGTTCGAACTATGAACTTCCCACTGCTTTCTACTTAATTCTTTTATTTATTTATATTTCTACCTTATCTACCAAAATTTAAGTGTGCGTATTCATCTTCACTCTTACTTTCCTGATTTTCAAAATTTCGAATTCTTGAAAAATATTATTGTTTTCTAGAGTGATAAAGACAATGTAACAAATGAACAGACTTACAGAGAAGAGGGTCCAAACGTTCCTTAAAGCTCTTGTTCCTCTTCATTCTCTCCACGTCGCTTTCGTCTGTCTCCAATGGCGTCTCCCATTCGGAAGAGTCGTAGGTTTGGTCCTTCCTGGTGTCTCCAGCTTCCTCCCTTTCGTTCCTCTTCTCGACGTTATCGTACGAGGAGTTCCTGTCGCTGTACAGTGACTCCGACGTGTCCGGCGGCTTCAACAACTCTGGGTACCTGTTGGACACAGAAATAACAAGAAGAATTAAAAAAAAAAAAA
>CAJDYZ010008711.1:2504-13599 GCA_903986555.1 Heterotrigona itama
TGAGAAACCACACTGAGTAACGTAACACCATATGTACCTATACCGTAATCAGGCCACGATGCTCTAATTTAATTGAGATGACACACCGTGTAAACATAATAAACACGTGTTGTCTCGTATACGATGAGGAGACTCGACATCGCTCGATGTTTTCCGCACTGAACGGGATCGAGTCGAACGACTGGTGATTAGAGTGGCTGCTATTTCAGCAGCGAGACGGCAATGCGGCCGATGTTTTTTGAAAGGCCAGTAGTCGCGGCAAGACCGGCGAACACGAGCGAAGTCGGCGTACACGCACGTCCCATCGGGAAGGGAATTTCAAGCGGCAGTTTGCGCGCCGCGAGTTTCTTCTCGGTGTGTTCACGTTACAAATAATCTTGTGTACGATACTTGTCGAGGAGCACGGATATACTCGACTGTGCGTCTTGTCTTTGTTTCGGATTCGTATTAAGATTCAGAGGTGTCTAGTATTGGCCGGCAGTACACGTTTTCTGCTTCTGCTGGTGTTGCTGCTCCCTTCGTGTAAGATCGGGGTTCGTGACGTCAGCAGTTCCCCCTCACCTCGTAAACACCAAACATGGCCGTCGTACGGATATACACCGATCGAGTGCGTCCGAAAATGATGGTGAAAACTAACGTCGATATAGGCACTACAAACTTGTGGATCCGCGTACGAAGTGCGGTATAACGTTCTCAAGCTTCGTGATCGGCGTTGAGCCTGTCTATACACGAATATATAAAAACTGGAGCAATCGACTCACAGCGTCCAACACATTCTACGGATCGAGGCCGACTAGAGCCGAGGTCTGCCGAACTCCCCTCGCAAGCTTAGTGGACTCGCCCGACCCGCTCGAGGTTAGGAGGGGAGGGGATAATGGTAGAGAAAGAGTATCGGAAGGGGAAGGGAGAAACTCTCAACGGTACGTGCGCCGTACGTATGAAGGAGAAAGAAAGACAGAGAAAGCAAAAGAAGGAGAGTGTGATTGAGTGACCGAGGACGAGAAGGGTGGGGAGAAGAGGGAGAGAAGAGCAAGCGCAATGGAGGTAGAAAAGAGAGACGGCGCGACCAGGAGCGCCGTCCTCGGAACAAGAAAGCTGCCTGCTTGCCTGCCTGCCTGCCTGCCTGCCTGCCGCCTGCTTGCGAGCCAGCCACCCCAAGTTCCCTTCTAGGTACGTGTATGCGTATATTTGTGTGAGACCAGTCGATGCAACGTTGCCAACTCTATTTCGTCGATAGCACCGCACCAAATGTCACTAGTATATTATCCGATAAACTCGAGAATCCACTATGCTGTCGTTACGTTTATCACTTATTATTATAGATAAAACGAATCGATAGACGTGTTCTTTTAGAAACGGGTGCGTGATCTAATCACTGTTTTTAGCGACCGAGGTACCGCTTTTGCCGTGTATTCGCGCCCACGATCTGGCAACACTGTATCCTCTTGCGACGTACTGTCACTACATAACACTACCGCACGGCATCGACTGTCGCATACGATGCTTTTATAGTAAACAGACGTTCTTAAACGGATCTAAGAAAACCGGAGACTCGTCGGAACGATAACACACGGTATCGAGACGGATCAGTATAGTATAGAACGCGTCGCAGCAAAACGGGTAGCGCTGTTCGTGAAAACGTGTGCAACCTCAACGGATCCCGAAACGAGAGTGTCCTCTCCCGTGCCGACGAATACATAGGGAGAGCGGTTCAGCGAAGGAAAAAGAGAGGGATAGAAAAGGAGTGAGAGAGCCAGATGGGGGAGCCTCTGCTCTTCTCCGTCCTTCGGCGCAAATAGCAGGATAAAAAAGCCACGACAGTGGCGTTCGATTGGTGGGATTCTCGAGGCGCCACCAACGCTTCTAACCCTGCTGAACACGACGACCAATCGACGTGTGGCACAGCCCACGTCCGTTCCCCTCGACTCGTCGAGAAGGCGGGCTCACGGACGATCGTCGGTCGACGGTTCAGTTTGAGGTCCCCATCGCCGTGCCGCGCGCGTCCCTGCATTCCCCTTCGACACAGCCTTTCCGTTTTGCCGCAACTTTCCCCCTCCGTGTGTGTTAAAACAGAGACAGCAAATTCTCCCTCCCCATTACACTCTTCCCCTCGTGCAGGAAACCCGAATAGCGGAGCGCGCTACCGTGCCACCGGTCATATCTCTCTCTTTCTTTCTCTTTCTTTCCCTCTCTTTTCTTCTTTCTCTTTAACGCCCACGGGTGTGTAAAACCGTATATATCGCGTATGTACTGGCGCGTAGGGCGGGCACGTGGGTGAGGGGCACAGGGGGAAGTACATATATATATATACTATCTACATATATATATATTTACGTATCATATATATATATATATGTACAAGCGCACATCGTCACAAGCATTTCCCCTCTCCGTAGCCACGTCGGCGGTGGCCGACCACCGTCGGTATTGAAATATCCTGGCCCTGGAGAGCCAAGTAGCCGTGCAGCGATGCCGCTTCTCTTTATAACCACTACGCTCTGCACCAAGAGACCGATCTTCCTTTCCTTTCCTTTCCTCTTCCCCACCCTTTCTCATTGCATACACCTTTCCCCTTTCTTCGTCTCTTTGCTACGTCTTCCGTCCTCCCTCCATTCTCTCCCTACACCTTTCCCCCTTTGCTCTTCGTCTGGTTGTAATGTTTGTAATCCGTCTCTCTCGCCTTCTGTGCCCTTGTTCGGCACGGCTTGTCGCGGGGATGGGTGTTGCGTACCCTCTTTTGCGATTTTGCTTTTTCCCTTTCTCCCTTCTCATCGTCCGATTCGAGTCTCACCTCCCTTTGAAGCGCAATCAATTGTCGGGCGAAGTGTTGTGCGCAATCCTGTGACCGACGCACAAAAGCAAAAATGCCAGCGTGCGTCGCGCGCTCGGCTTTCTCGAGTCGCGCGCTATTGCGCAACCATGGAATACACAAAGCCGATGTAGATGGCGTGCCGCGGGTACGCAGCTTATGGCACGTCCCCTCCTTTTCCTTCTTTCCCCTGCATAACCAATGCTCTCCTTTGTTCTTCATCGTCGTTGTCGCTGCTGTAGTTCGCACTTTTAGAGTAACCTCCTTAACCTCCTTAATTAATACCGTCTGCAGGATTCCGTTCAATTAATTTTCCATTGTTTTAGATTTTCAAACGATCCGGACACGTTGAGTTTCGTTACCTTGGTTTACTTGATGATCATACACATACAAGTTTGAGATGAGAGCCGAGGTAATTTTAGAATCCGATACTGATTGCGTAATGAGAGAAGCACGAAATGATGAAACCTGTGTGCATCTTTTAACTGCGCTTGTATCATAACAAACATATCCTGTGGTCCATCTAATTCACTTATGTGTTTTGTTGATACCGCGTTTCAAGGTGTTAACGTCGTCTTTATGATTACGAAGAGAATGACAGAGGCAGGAGTTGACTACAAAACAAAAAGAGTGATCAAGTGTATAGAAGTAACCAAGTAGTGACCAAGATATGGCGGCTAGCTAATTAAAGCTGCGCAAGAACGTGATAAGCAAGGGCAAACGCGCACGAAGTCGCAGCGCACGCGACCAAAGATACGGGAGAACGATGAGGCCACTGATTCGTGTTTCTCATTATGCGGGCCGTCCATCGCGGACACGGCAACGTCGAAAGCAGGGCGTGGCGCGTTCCTCGTGGATCTAAATCGAATGGTACATCGGGGTCCGCTTCAAAATCTTCTATCAAATGTCGTTTCGACGATGTATCATTTTCGAGAATTAGTAGAATACCACGCTTTTATTCTGTGTCTAACGAGCCGAATCGGTAGCTGCAAATAAAGTCACATGGTCAAAATCTGGGCAAAACAGCATACAATTTACAATCTTGAGATATCGTGAAATAGAAAGTTAAACTAACCTCTTAAGTGGGAATATCAGATGTATGCATGCTAAATTAGACTGAGCAATACTGTCACTTAAACATATATACATCAAGTTTATCAGTTCAGTTTAAATAGTTTTACAATGATACAAAGTTTATGAAGATCATAATTCATTAGTAAGTATTGTAACAATTGAAATTATTTTCTTTGCTTCAATTTGGATCGTTGATGTCTCGTATTTATGATTATAGATTAAAGGATAATTCACATGGATTTTTGCAAGAATAATGTACTTATTAAATGAGTGGACGATAAAAAAAAGAGATGAAGGAAAATGTTCGATGTATATATCGTATATCGTATATATTGCTGAAAACATCGCGTTGAAGATTAACGATCGCGAATATATAAAATCGATTGAAACGTGGTAGATTTTGTAACCACGAAACAATGAGCACGGCAACGTTGCATGGAATTGTTGGTATTGTTACATACGTAAGATCGAACAATGTACAATATTCATGACAATTCTTTTTTATCATTCCAATATTGTATAGGTTATCTGTCAAAAGCAATCAGTGTGTTGCACGAATACGAGAGTCGATACATCTCGCATCGACTTTTCAATCCATCGTCGTTACATCCTTTGTCACTTATCGATTAATGGCAGTAGGAAATCGAATATCGATTGATTCATAGAAGCCATTTTCATTTGTGCGAGTCAGTTCATCGCGACGTTCCTAACTTGACTGCTTATTTTTAATTGACCGATAGTTGATCGGATGAATATTGAAAACTGATGAAGTTAAATTAGAAAAGTGACATTTTGTGATGAATTATTTGTGTACGAAACTATGGTAGAATATGCGTTTGAGTAGTTTCGGTGTGCGCACGCATTTCTTCGAGAGAGACCGGGAGAACCGAGTTCGAGCAGTCGCTTGGTGCAAAAAGTGACCATTTAATAACTCAGGATCGAATAGCAATATCGAGGTAATATTTTCCACATAATGTTCTCTACCATTTGTCATGTCTATTTATATGAAGTTTATCCTCATTCAATAAACAGTTTCTTAAATAATCCATGTTTTAGGTTAGCGTATCGGCAGACATCTTTGAACCCAATTCGGAAATTAAAAACGTGGTTAATCACGTTCTTCTGCAATGTCCGCCATTTTTTCACTTCTAACATGCTATTGGTGGAATTTATTTTTCAAATATAACTACGAAATGAGAAGTGGATTCAAATTATTTCTGGGTAATGTTAAAGAAACATCTCTGGATATTGTTCCATATGAGTGCTACGTTTTATATTTAATCGAATTATCGGTTTTTTCAAGACAGTGTATGTGTCTTGTAATCCTCAGCAGGTAAAAGATTAATCGCGTGTCAGTCGCATATAAGAAACGATAATCGATATATGATCCATATCCCGACCTTTGTTTCCAACATTTCTGAAAATCGGCTCCATCACTTTTTCCTCCATATTTTTTATATTTATCTCTATTCGATTTTCATTCGGGCCGCTGGAAAACGAGAATTCGATGAATCTTTCATTTGATATTGTGTTTGATACGTAGATATCGTTTGCAATTCGTTCATGTAACCGACTCTATGGATTTGTAAATCTTTCATGTTGCTCGTGTATTTTCGACCGATAGCGTACTCGTTTACTGCCCCGTCGGATTAACTAGCTGAATTTGTAACGCGAACCTTAACATGCGAAGTGTAGGTATATAAAGTTTGTGAGCTTTGAGTTGCTTAATATTCATCCATATCGTGAAATATAACGCGGATCTCGTGGAAGCATTTCTATTTACAGTAATTTACAACTGTTTGCAGCGCAACCTGTTTAGTGACTAACTAGATTTCCAAGTGATTCATTCATGAATATTCTTAATTTGGACTTTGAATTAGGAGAGCCTATTAAAAGGCAGGTATTAAATATTCGATCAAGAACAATTTTCCATAATTAAATATTTCGATATAACTATTTCAATCATATTTAAATTTTTATTAAAATGCTTATGCTTTTATAAAAGAAATACAATCTGTTTTTCCTATGTGATTAATTCTCTACAACTATAAAACAATGCTATTATATGCTGTAATTGCTACCTATTCATCCAAGAGTATTGTACATATTTAGTATCCTTCAAACAAAATCAAAGTGAATAACAAATTCACTTTTTCTGCACTTGCTACTTAAGCAACCTTCGCGGTCACCTGCATACAACATACCAATTTATTAGCTTTATCACTTATTAGCCTTATCACTCTTAGCTACTTATATATAAGTACTCTGGGAAGGTGCCAGCAATATAATTTTTACCGCCGTTTTTTTATTATGATTAATTCATCATTATCTCAAACTCCACCGCCATTAAGTTAATACGGTTTTCCTATATTTTTATTTTCAGATAGTGTGTTTCATTGGTCGAGTGGCGCTTACCATTGTCGGCAATTCGTGAAATGTGTATTCTCCTCGCGGACACCCGGTAGATGAGCAACTACCCACGTAAGTTTGATTATTAATTCAATGACGGAAACGCGCGATGCATAAGCTTGATGCAACTTGCCGGCATCGTTGTACACTCATGCAAAATTGTATACCAGCGTGACAACGAGCTTACGAATGTCTCTTAACACTTTCTAGATGAATTTTTCTTATAACAATGGTATTAATAATCGGACTGCAAATTAATCTAATGAAACTTATACAGAGGTTTCGTTTTATTCAGATAAATACTATATTTTAAGTATTTAATGCATTTTATATGCAGTCGGTGTATTTTTGCTATTTTAAGTTTTTCTAAAAATAGGTAAATGCATAAATATTTGCTGTCCATTTATAATATAATGATGTAGATTTATAATATAATGATAGACTTATTCAAATTTGAAAGAAGTAAGATGTTATTGTTTTAAATGGGACATAATAATTACATTCTATATTTGAGTAAGTGTCGTTAGTATTAGGAAAATTGCGACAATCCGGAGAAAATTATCTTGAGATCTTTTTAAGACTTGTTGTTCCGCTGGTTTACAAACTTAAATAACATGGCTGAGATTTTTGTTCTAATGTGAATTACATGGGACAGAAAATTAACCAGATAATCGCAAATAATATGGAATTTAAATAAGGTGTTGTGGATGAGTTATGACATTGAAAAAAACTATGAAATTGGACAGAATTACATCTTACAATTAGTATACTATAATCTAACTAGTGTGTCTTTATCAAAATCATTTGTGGAATAGAAACTCATCCTAAACTTTTTCAATATAGACATTATTTAAATTGGTATTTCAAGTGTTCTGTTGGATTAGTCAAAACCTACAATTCATATAAATTTTAGGATTATATAGAGAACAGTAAATTTATTGTTTTTTTTTTTTACTTAATTCTCTGTGCAAGTGTTAGCCATGTTATTTGAGAGATCTTTGTATATAAAATGAATAAAGAGAATAAGAGAATGTTATTGGAAGAAATATAGTGAGGCTCTAAGCTAAAACATTCAATAATAATATAATCTGGATCACGTTTTTCTACAGAAACTAATCTAAAACAAAAGAATACTTTATGAAATCCGAACTGAAGTTTTACGTGTTTATTTTTTTTCTTTGTTAATTCGTTTGAGTATTCAAACATTAAAAACCTTAACCTTTGATCGTTTTCAACAATCTCACTATACTTCTTTCGTGAAGTATGCAATAGGATAGTTTATTGATTTCTTTATTTCTGAGAACATCAACTTTCAAAGTTCATGCGTGTATTTTTCTTATAAAAGTGTTGCACGGTAATAATTGTTACTTTTAACTGGATAATTACACAATTATATATCATATATTACATAATTACATGCCTATATTATAAAATTTATGTATCATAGTAGGTGGTTGTTTAGTATTTCTTATACAATTTATAGATGTAAATAGATCTATTTACGACTGTACATATTCAAACAGAGTAAATCAAAGTATTCGGATACTTAAAGGTAAGTGATACTAGCAATATATGTTAAATGGCTATAGAAGTGGGTTTTATATGGAGAAAAGGAAACGAAATCAGATATATATAGTTACAATCCTTCCAAAAGGAAGGTAATATCCTAATCCTGTAATGTTACGCTGTTTTGAATAGTTTTGAAATTCTGTAGAATCGTGGAACGTAGATGATATTAGTAAGACTAACAATAAGTAGAAAAATCCAATGACTTCCTTTCAATTTAGATCTTAAAACGTACCGTTTATAGAAACTGTAGCTTCATTCTGGAAAATGTCACAAACAAATTGGGACATTTCTGAATGGGATATTAAAAAAGGAACGGCCTTAGGTGTCAATGTAATTTTAGTTATAGATTGTTCTAACTTTGTCCATTGGTATGCCAATATCGTATAAAGCAAGGCATTTCCTTAAATTGCACTTTTCATGCACCGTAATAGTAACGTAATCGAGAGAGAGAGACGTAGTGTCGCTAGTTTCGAGGAAATTGAATGGCAGTGATAATAATAAAGCGTAGCAGGTATATTGCAAATCGCCGCGACGCGACATAACGAGCAAAGCGAGAGCCAGTGTACGTCGTTGTATTATCAGGACTGTGTTATCGCGCGAACTCGTCTCACGGCGCTTAAGTGCGTCCCGTTGGCTCGCGGATAACGTCGCGACTCCTACATGTACATGCATACATATGCGTACGCGTGCGTGCGTGCGCGCGCGCGCTCGCTCGTAGTTGTCGCGCGAGTACCAGTGAAAAACCTCTAGACGCTCGAGAGCCTCCGTTGATTAGGTAACGGCGAACGAATATCTTTTTGCTTGGTCGTTCGCCTGGAAATGAACGAATAACGTTCGAGGCCTTGGCGCGTTCCTCCTCGTCTCTATCTTTCACGAAAAATGATTGAATACGTGAAATTGTAAACTCCGATGAAAATCGTTGCGTTCCAATCTCTCGTAATTAGATACATGCCAATTTGAACAAAGTATTGACAATCGTGACAATAGATAATTCCTCCGAAGGGAAACAGGCACATGTAGTCGAATGGTGTTATAATAATGCATTATGTAAATTTTTTGCAAATAATAGATCTCTGATAACGGTGCCCATTGGATAATGAAGATTGTTAGAATTCTATACAAGAATATACGAAATTTGATTGTTAGGTAAACTCGAGGTAAACTGATAGATATGCGTATGTTTAGTTTGATAAATTTTAAACTTAGATATAATGATATTCTAACAATAAGAATAAGCTAGAACTAGAATATTCTAGGTTGAAACAAAGTTCAGAAGGTTAAGAAAATATAAATATAAAGAGTTTAAAAAATACAAGAAAATTACATAATTTAGAAACGCGATTGCATCGATTCGAATCCCAATAGGGAGATTAAATAAGTAGAAAATAATCATATCTTTTCTCGGCTTTAATAAATTCCACTCTCGAGAAGCTTAAATAATAACAACTTTTTAAGCTAATTATTTTTAATTTCAATTTAAAACGAACACTGGATGTTAATCTAAATTAATGTAAGTAAATCGTTACTACACTATTATTATACCTTGTGGCAAATTTAAATGTACAAAATTTGTAGCTAGTGTTAAAGAAATATTTAGGTAAATAGAAGGAGACAATTTTATTTAGATTATATCTTCTTGGTTAGCTCACTATAATTCGTTGACTTGCTTTTACGCATAGGTCACTCTGATGCGTTGTATAGTTTTCGTCCGGATTCGATCGAGTGATATAACGCGCATGAAATATTCGGGACCGAGCGGCTAAAAGGTTAAACGAGAAGCTATTTTTCGCTGATCGTTAGAGTATCGTTTCATCTAGCAACGCGAGCATGTAATAAAGATACGCTGGCCACTCAGAAATTACGTAATGGTGTGGTTATAATGGTACATAAATGCTACACGTATACAGCTAACATAACGTTATATGGTATCAATGTTAAAGATAGGCTAAAATTCAGCCGCGCTGAACTTTCCGAGCATCGATAAATAAACCGCAAATATAGTTAACGTCCGGTTACTCGCACTATCATTAACGTATATAAATTAGGCAGTATAAATTAATAGTTGCGGTAGTTTCGTTGCAAACTCCTTTCTTTTTTTTCACTTTTAACCGGGAGAAATTGAGAATTCTTCAAATTTGGTAATTCATGTTATTTTCCAATGGTCACTAATTGCTAAAAGTCGCATGCTACACTTGAATTACATAACGTTACATCACCGGTTATATTAGTGAAATTAGTTGAAAGCGTTCTTCAATCATTTGGTAATTATTATTATTGTATATTATATATTATTTATCGTTATCGATGTCGCAGTAAAAAAAGAATAAATTTTAGTAATGCCTAGACTAATTGTAAGATTCAGCGTGTCCAACTATAGTATAATGCCATAACATAAAAGACAGATATTCTACAAAAATCATGTTAAACCTCATAAAACATGGAGTTTACAATTTTAATTTTGCCGGATGGTGCTTAAATTTTCTCTCAATTTTACTTTCTGTAAAGTCTTAATGAAAACTTTCGTTTATATTCTTATGAAATTTTGATTTCCTTGACGACGAAAAAATAATTTTCTTGAAAATATACGATAATAAATCGGAGATAATAAAATATATATTCTATGATCAAGCATTCAAATTAAAATTATCGAATAATTAGATCAAGGTTAAAGAAAAATGTTGTGCAAAGTAAGATTAGGATGTTGCAAGAGATGCGTGAATTATTGAGAAGACATTTGGGCGAAAATTAATTAAAATTATCATAAAATTCGTGAAGGAAAGTTTCAACCCAAAATTTCATTTAAAATTCTACATAGCGTAATAAATTCTATATTTAGTTTGATTAGAACAAATATAGAGACGCGGTATCGTTGCTCTATATTTCTCAGTAAATAAGAAATGTTTCAGTAAAATTATATTTCTAATGATACACGTAAAGTAAATTGTGAAAATTCTGTCGAAATTTGTCGTAAAAAAAATGAAATGTAGATACGTTCAACAAAATAAAACGAAGAAAATCCACTAGTTTTTAAACGAAATCGTCCTGTACCTATTAGCTCACAGTTTACTTGCGATTAGTTTCTATTTACCTCCAAAATTATGTATACGCGGAACTATTTCAACAAATCAAAGTTCACTAAATGGTGAACAATTCAAATCGAGTCAATTCATCGTAATTCATAAAAAAAATTCAGAACAGAAGTTCTATATATATATATATATATATATATATATA